>JACEEZ010017146.1:75000-155000 GCA_016584305.1 Chionoecetes opilio
ACCTCACAACCTTCCTCCTCCTCCTCCTCCTCCTCCTCCCTCTCCCTCTCCTCCTGCGTGCGTGCGTGCGTGCGTGCGTGCGTGACTCCCTGCTACACCTGGCCAAGCAGAGATCAGGTTAAAGTGCCGCCTTCCTATTGGTTAGGTCAGCAGAGGTCACTCACTCACTCGATGGCCTGGCCGCTCATTGGTCCAAGGGATGCGTGTGTGTGTGTGTGTTTTTATAAGTTTGACATCAATATATACAGTCTCTCTCTCTCTCTCTCTCTCTCTCTCTCTCTCTTCTCTCTCTCTCTCTCTCTCTCTCTCTCTCTCTCTCTCTCTCTCTCTTTGATTGTCTCTCTGTTTGTCTGTCTGTCTCTCTGTCTCTCTGTGTCTGTTTGTCTGTCTGTCTCTGTCTCTCTTTTTCTCTCTCTCTCTCTGTCTGTCTGTCTGTCTGCCTCTCTCTCACAAAGGTCAGGCCATTGGAACCACCACACCTCTCTCTCTCTCTCTCTCTCTCTCTCTCTCTCTCTCGTCTCTCGCTCTCTCGCTCTCTCTCTCTCTTCTCTCTCTCTCTCTCTCTCTCTCCCTCCGTAAAATCCTGCAGGAACCACAAAAATGGAAAAAACAGCAGGAAGTTGGGGGAGGAGGAGGGGAGGGGAGATAAGGTGGGGGTCAGGGGGGAGAGAGAGGAGGGGGGAGGGGAGGGGAGAAGGAGGGGGAGGCAGGTGAGGTTGACAATTAATTAAAACACTTTGACTAGACACTAACCCCAGAAATTTCGTAAGGTGTGGAGAGAGAGAGAGAGAGAGAGAGAGAGAGAGAGAGAGAGAGAGAAGAAAGAAACAGACAGAAACACACAGAGAGAGAGAGAGAGAGAGAGAGAGAGAGAGAGAGAGAGAGAGAGAGAGAGAGAGAGAGAGAGAGAGAGAGGCAGACATAGACAGAAAGAAACAGACACAGAGAGAGGGACAGAAAAGCAGACAGAGAGAGAGAGAGGAGAGAGAGAGAGAGAGAGAGAGAGAGAGAGAGAGAGAGAGAGAGAGAGAGAGAGGAAATACACAAAAAACAAAAGACCACCTACCTACCTACTTTGAGCTTTTTTTTTGTCTGTTCTTGAGAGTTATTTTCCCCAATATTTTTTTTTTTTTTTTGTACCACGCGGTTTCTTTCATGTCTCCTATTTTCTTGACTTGACTTTACAGCCTTCCTTCCTTTCCTTCTTTCTTTCCTTCCTTCCTTCTTTATTTCATTCATTCTTGTTACTCACTTTTCATTCTTTCATCAAGACGACAATTTTTTTATTTTTTTTTTTTTTTTTTTTGTAACCCCGATCTTTCCTTTTCCTGAGACAACCTCCTCCTCCTCCTCCTCCTCCTCCTCCTCCTCTTCCTCCCCCTCCTCCTCCTCCTCCCCCCCCCCCCCCCCTCCTCCTTCCTCCTCCTCCTTCCTCTTCCTCTTCCTCCTCCTCCTCCTCTCCTCCTCCTCCTCCCTCTTCCTCCCCACCCCCTCCTCCTCCTCCTCCTCCTCCTCCCTCCTCCTCCTCCTCCTCCTGCGTCCTCCTCCTCCTCCTCCTCACTCCTCTCCCCACCAGCAAATGTTTGTCGGACAGCCGAAACAATAACTACATTTAAACAGACTTGACGCGCACTGTAAAGTAAAATGCTATTGATAGTGGCCCTGCGAATTCTATATTAGTCCCCGATCGATTAGTTGTAGTGTTAGTTGTAGTTAGTATATTTCATATCCTATCATTCTTCACTACGAGCTTCCAATGTTCCTATCTTCCTTAGGCATTGGGTATCTTTTCCAACTGTCCTCTTACTGTAGTTGTAGTTAGTAGTATGTAGTTCAGCAGATACCCTCGTTATAGACCAATAGCTAGCCTGGTGTCTGTTCTTCCTATGTCTTCCTATGTATTCCTCCTCCTCTTTCTCCATTACAACTGACCTCTTACATGTAGTTGATAGTTAGTAGTATGTAGTTCAGGAGATACCCTCGTTATGGACCAATAGCTAGCCTGGTGACTGTTCTTCCTATGTCTTCCTATGTACTCCTGCGCGGCCTTGATCAGCGGTGGCAGGAGTGATATAAAGAGTTGGAACACATCAAGAGAAGGTCAAATGATTAGACTTGCCTTCTGTACTGCTACCTTGAGGCACTTTCCTCCTCCTCCTCCTCCTCCTCCTGTTTCTGTTTTACCTCTTCCTCCTCCTCCTCCTCCTCCTTTTCCTTCTCTTCCTACTGTTTCACCTCCCTCCTCCTCCTCCTCTTCCTCCTGTTTCACCTCCCTGCTCCTCCTCCTCCTCCTCCTTTTCCTCCTGTTTCACCTCCCTCCTCCTCCTTCTCTCTCTCCTGTTTCCTGTTTGATGTTGATCAATGATGCACAACCATGATTCACCAGGGAGTCCTGTCTCACCATTTTTGAGTTTTTTATAGGGAAAGTTTTATGAGACCGGCAGATAATGATAAGGAGTATTATATAATATAATTATGGACTTTCGTACAGGCATTTGACAAGTACCACACAAGCGACTCTTAAATAAGGTTAGGGCTCATGGTATAGATGGTCAGTTCTTCATTTGATCATAGCTTGGCTAAGTAATAGGCAGACAAAGGTTACAATTATGTTCAAAATCTGAATGTTGACTGGTGCAATGTAGTTTCCACAAGGTCCTGTTTTGGGACCCACTACTATTTTTGATTTACATCAACACTTGGATAGTGGGATTAGCAGTGATATCACAGTTTGCTGATGATACTAAGTTAGTTAGGATTATTGGATCACAGTCTGACTAAACATATTGCAGGAGACTTAGATAAACTTAACGAGTGGCAGTCAGATGGCAGATGGAATTATAATATGGGATATAAATGTAGCGTTATGAATGTTGGTAGACAAAACCCTGGTAATAGATTACACCATAAGCAATGTATCGCTGACAAGATCAGGGGTAAAAGATTCTGAGTGAGGGTGAGCCCCGGAACCTCCGACCTATGGAACAATGTATTGAGGCCAGAAATAGAGCTAATAGAGTATTAGGATTCATACCAGAAGTGTTAAAAGTAGAATGCGGAAGTTTATTCTAAAGCTTTATCTGGCTCTAGTCAGGCCTCACCTAGACTATGCAGTTCAGTTTTGGTCTCCAGATTACAGATGGTATAGTGTTGTTAGAAAGTGCAGAGAATGATGACCAAATGGATACAAGGATGCGTAACTTTAGGTATGGAGGAGATTGGTTATTAAAATTACCCTCACTCGAGAGACGCAGAGTAAGGGCGATTCTGGATAGAATTTTAAGTGGATAGGGATTTATAAAGGAGAGGTAGGAAAGTCTAGGCTTTTAACCAGAGTAGAACAAGAAGTAACGGATTCAAGCTGGAAAAGCGTAGATTTTGAAGGAAATAGGGAAAAACCTGGTTCACAAATGGGTGGTGATGAGTGGAATGGTCTCGTAGACAGGTAGTTAGTGCGGAGTCATTAGGGGGGAGCTTTTAAAGGGGAGCTGGTAAGTTCATGGATTGGGATGAAGGTGGATGTCGGTAGTGTTAGTTGACAGGAACTACCACGTGGTAGCCTCGCGGCCTCTGTCGCTTCTTATTTTCTTATGTTTCTTTATGTTCTTATGTTTCACCTCCTCCTCTTCCTGCAATTTCGGTTTCACCTCCTCCTCCTCCTCCTCTTCTTGTTTCTGTCTCACTCCCTCCTCCTCCTCCTCCTTCTGTTTTCTGTTTCACCTCCCCCTCCTCCTCCTCCTCCTCCTCCTCCTCTCTTCCTGCAATTTGTTTCACAAGTCTTGCTTTTTTTCCCCTTCTGCTATTTACTTTTCCGCTGCATCCTTGTTTCTCTCTCACCTCCCTTCACTCTCCTCTGTTTCCCCTATTCCTACTCTCCTCTTCCTTCCCTTCTTCCCTTCTTTCTTCTACCACCTCCTCCTCCTCCTCCTCCTCCTCTTTCACCTCCTTTATCTCCTCTTTTTTGTCTTCTCGTACTGTTTTGTTCTTGTCTTGATCTTATTACCCTTCTCCTCCTCCTCCCTCATCCTCCTCCTCCTCCTCCTCCTCCTCCTCCTCCTCCTCCTCCTCCTCCTCCTCCTCCTTCTTCTTCTTCTCCTCCTCCTCCTCCTCCTCCTCCTCCTCCTCCTCCTCCTCCTCCTCCTTCATCACTATTATCATCATAGTTATGTTCTTCCCTGTTCTTTCAATTCTCCTTATGTTGGGTGAGGTGAGAACAGGTGTGTGTGTGTGTGTGTGTGTGTTCCAGGTGGTGGTGGTGGTGGTGGTGGAGGTGGTGGAGGGGCCTCTGAAGGTGATGTAAGGAGAGAGGAGGAGGAGGAGGGAGGAGGAGGAGGAGGAGACGTGACGTACCGTATCGAAGGACATGTATCTTAACGCACACACACACACACACACACACACCAGACGAGACATACGTGTACGTGCGTGTGTGTGTGTGTGTGTGTGTGTGTGTGTGTTCTAAACGTGACTGTATATAACATAATAGTAAATGCATTGCTATTACTATTATTGCTAGTTGTAATGGAAAGGCGTGGGAGAGAGAGAGAGAGAGAGAGAGAGAGAGAGAGAGAGAGAGAGAGAGAGAGAGGTGGAGGTGGTGGTGGAGCGTTGCAATGGAACAGGTGGAGGATGGAGGTGTGGAAGAGAGAGAGAGAGGTGGGTGGATGAGGTGGTGGTTGTGACACGGGTGGATGAGTACAGCCTGTCAGAGTGGTTGAGTGACACCTTAGAAACTCGATCACTCTTGAGACAGTGAGTGGTGGAGGAGGAGGTGGAGGTGGAGGTGGGGAGACAGTGTGGTGGGAGATGTGCGAGGGAGCATGTCCGGTGGAGGAAGAGGAGGAGAGAGGAGAGGCGTGAAGAGAGGGAGAGGAGGAGAGGGAAGGAGGGAAGGAAGGGAGAGAGAGAGAAGAGAGAGAGAGAGAGAGAGAGAGAGAGAGAGAGAGAGAGAGAGAGAGAGACGGAAAGGGCACCACCCATCCTTTCCCTAAATCTTGAGAGGGTCATCCGGGAACCCTTACAACGTGTGTGTGTGTGTGTGTGTGTGTGGTGCCCCTCCCTTCCTTGCGACATCACCCCAGGGCCTCCAACACCCCCACCCCTTGGCCCTCCTAACGTGGCTCTTACTCTGTACTGATGCCTCGCCGCCACCTCATAAACCCTGTGACCACTAAAACCCTAGTGAACCGGGCAGTCCCTAGCCTTAGAGCCCGCCTGGGGGGAAGGGGGGCTGTAGGGTGCGGTAGTAGAGAGGGGGCAGTAAAGGGAGGTCAAATGGGGCAGTTAGGAGAAGGAAGAGGGGGGAGAGGGGGCAGTAGGAGAGAGGGGGGGAAAGGGGGCAGTAGGGGGGAAAAGGGGGCAGGCAGTAGAAGAGAAGGAGGGGGGATTAAGGGGCCGTAGAAGAGATGGGGGGGAAAGGGGGCATTAAGGAGATAGGAGGGGGCAAAGGGGGACGGTAGGAGAGAAGGGGGGCGGTAGAAGAGAAGGAGGGGGGATAAGGGGGCTGTAAAGGGTTCGTAACATTGGTGTCAGAAGGTAAACGAAAGACAGACTGAATGCATTACAGACGGAAAAAATTACCAACTAAGCTTTTTCCTATAAACCAGAAATACCATGTGTCGTGTACTGAGAAGAGGAAACGGGGCAGATGGGAGGGTGTGTGTGTGTGTGTGTGTGTGTACGTAAACCTTTCCAAGAACAACACTAGCTTATGAACGTGGAAAAAGACAAAAACACTAGGTCTTTATAAACCCGGCCACACATTTGCCTGACACACACACACACACACACACACACAGACACACACACACACACACACACATGAAGAGGAGGAGGAGGAGGTGATAGTAGTGGTGGTGTAGTGGTGGTGGTGGTGGTGAGACAAGGAGAGAATACATCACTTTCACACAATTATGAAGATATTTTTGGGAAGGCGTGTGGCAGGGGGTCTTTTGAATGCATGAAAATCTGCCCACTTATGCCTTAGACCACAAGGATGTATTTTGGGACCTCTCTTGTTTCTCTCTCTCTCCTCTCTCTCTCTCTCTCTCTCTCTCTCTCTCTCTCTCTCTCTCTCTCTCTCTCTCTCCTCTCCGTGTTTCTTTTTTTAGTGTTTGAAGACTTGTGTTTATCTGCCTCCTGCCTCTCTTAGAACGTAGTTAGGGGAGAGGGGAAGAGGAGGAGGAGTAGAGAGGAGGAGGAGGAGGAGGGAGGAGGAAAGGGGGGGAGAGGAGTAGGAGGAGGAGGAAGGGGGGTGAGAGGAGAGGTGAGGAGGACGGTGGGTGAGAGGAGGATGAGGAGGAGGAAAGGGGATGTGAGAGGAGTAGGAGGAAAGGGGATGAGGTGGAGGAGAAAGGTGGAGTATTTATACAGAAGTGAGAGAGAGAGGGAGACTTGAAGTACAAGAGGTAGCTTGGAGTAGGAGCTTCGAGGACCGGGCAGGTGCAGGGACAGGAGGACGGGATGAGGAAGAAGAAGAGAAGAGTTTTTGAATGGAAGGGACAGAGGTTTGTGGCGAATAATAAATTGAGGCAAATATGGAATTGAGGGTAAACGAGGGGAGGAAAGGAGGGAATCGCGTGTTAGACTGGGTCACCAAGCTGTAAGGGCGATTGTGACAGCTGAGGGAAGGGAGGGGCAGGGAAGGGAGGGGAGTGGCGGGGAAAGGAGGGAAGGGAGGGAGGGAGGGAGAAGGGAAGGGAGGGAGGGAGGGAGAAGGGAAGGGAGGAGGGAGAAGGAGTGGGAGGAAGGGAAGGGAAGGGGAGGGAGGAGAGGGAATGGAGGAGAGGGAGGGAAGGAGGGAAAGGAAGGAAGGGAAGGGAGGGAAGGAAGGGAGGGGAAGGGGGGAAGTGACTGAGGAGGGAGGGGAAGGGAGAGAAGGATGGTGATGATGCGAAGGAAGGAAGGAAAGAAAGAAAAAGAGGAACTACGTATTGGTAATTATATTTTGAAAGACCATGTGTGTGTGTGTGTGTGTGTGTGTGTGTTGTGTGTGTGTGTAGGGTGTGGCCGGTCCTATGGGGTGGGTGGGTGGGTGGGTTTGCTATGTATTGTATGTAGGGTAAGCTTAAGGGGGAATAGGGGAGGGTCGCTGAGGGGTGAAAAAAGGTTACCCTTGTCTCCTATATGGTGGTCTGTGCTCCTCCTCCTCCTCCTCCTCCTCCTCCTCCCCATTAACCCACGGTATTACTATAACTTCAGACCCATTTTACACCCACACCAGGACCCACGAACACCCATTCTTGCCCACACACACACACACTCACACACACACACCACACACCACACACAACACACACACACAGAGACCACTCACACACAGACGCACACAGAACACACCACACACACCACACACAGACACCACACACTCACGCAGACACACACACAACTCACACACACACACACACGCAGACACACACACAGACACCACACACTCCCGCAGCACACACACACACACACACACAGACAATCACACACAGACAGACAACACACACACACCACACACACCACACACACACACACATACACACACTCATGACCAGCACGACACCCTCAACAGATCCACACAGAGAGAGAAGAGAGAGAGAGAGGAGAGAGAGAGAGAAGAGAGAGAAGAAGAAGAGAGAGAGAGAGAGAGAGAGATAGAGGGAGGAAGTATGGACGTGGTATATAATGTGATTTGGGGAAATAGGGTAGTGAGTGAGTGAGGAGCGAATGGTTGGCTATGCTATGTTAGGTTGGGAAGTTAGGAAGGGTAGTAGGAGGCTTCTAAGGGCAAGCCCGTGGTAGGGGAGGGGGTGGGGGGGGTGGAAGTAAGAAGCGAAGTAGGGAAAATCCAGAAGAGAGAGAAGAGAGCGAGTGAGTGAGAGAGAGAGAGAGAGAGCGAGAGAGAGAGAGAGAGAGAGAGAGAGAGAGAGAGAGAGAGAGAGCGAGGACAGACCAACAGAGACGAGTGGTGAGCGAGAGAGAGCGAGGAGAGAGAGAGAGAGAGAGAGAGAGAGAGAGAGAGAGAGAGGTTGAGCCGGGCCCGAGTATTGACCAAGACTGCCATTGTTAGCGGGACCATTACATTGATTGTGCAACTCATGCTTTCCGCGAAGCTGCCGCGCTCACAAAGACGCGACGCGCTCTCTTCAGGGGCGTTCCAACCCTCAACTCCCCCCCACCACCTCAACCCCCCCCCCCCCACCACCTCAACCCCCCCCCACCACCTCAACCACCACGCATTGCTACGCTTCGTCAAACCACGCGCAGTTACTCCCGATCCACACAGCACGGTGCAGAGATCGTACCCTACCCCCCCCCACACCCCCGACAACCACCCACTACCCCCACCCCTACCCCACCCCATCACCCACAACGCACCCACACCCTCCCTTTTATATAAACCCATGACCTAAACCCCCCCCACCCCCTTCCCCCCTATTCCCGAGTCCCAAAGCTGTCACCCCTTCCGGCCTCCTCCTCCGGCCTCCTCCTCCTCCTCCTCCTCCTTCTGCGGATTCTCTTGACGAAGGGTAGAGAGTGAAGCTACTAACTCACGCCCTGGTCACTCCTCTCTCTCTCGCTCGCTCTCTCTCTCTCGTCTTCGTCTTCTCTCTCTCTCTCTCTCTCTCTCTCTCTCTCTCTCTCTCTCGTCTCTCCTTCTCTCTCTGTGTGTGGTGTGGTATGGATTTGCGCGGTGATGTAGGGTGATGAGGAGGAGGAAGAGGAAGAGGAGGAGAGTATGGTCTGCGGAGGAGCTAGGAGGAGGAGGAGGAGGAGGAGGAGACAATGAAGAACGAGCTTGCAGTGTGTGTGTGATAGGCGGGAGACAGAACTGGAGGAGGAGGAGGAGGAGGAGGAGGAGGAGGAGGAGGTTGTGGACAGGAGTGGGAATAAGAGGAAGAGCATGTGGAGTGAGAGGAGGAGGAGGAGGAGAGGCAAGCGAGTGTGAGTCTTCCTCCTCCTCCTCCTCCTCCTCGCACGGACAACTCCACAATGGTTCTCGTTAATACCTCTGTCACTCTCCCCATCATCTCCACCGCATTCACCACACACTCATCATCACCACAACTCCTACACCACTCATCACCACCTTCACCACCACTCCTTCACACCTTCACCCTCATCACCACCACACCACTCATCTCCACCACAACCACTACCACCCCCTTCACCACCACTCATCACCACCACCACTACCTTCACCACTAACCTATCACTCCTTCCTTCACACACACACACACACACACACACACACACACACACACACACACACACATTGTTCCCATCACTACAAATACAACATAACCCTGACCTAGTTCAACACCTATTTAACCTTAACGTACTTTACACACACACACACACCCACACACCACACACACACACACACACACACACACACACACACACACACACACACACACACACACAGCTATCTGCTCCTCAGGTATATAAGTAATTAGTTCACATGACCACCTTGCATTGTACAGGTGTGGAACAGGTGTGTAGAGAGAGAGAGAGAAGAGGAGAAGAGAGAGAGAGGAGAGGAGAGCGAAGAGAGGGAGGGAGAGAGAGAGAGATGATGTTAGATGTTTAAATAAAAAAAGGCTAGAATGATAGGTAGAGAGAGAGAGATAGAGAGGAGAGAGAGAGAGAGCGAGAGAGGGAGAGAGCAGAATATGATGTTTAAATTATAATAAAATAAAAAAATTAAAAAAGAGAGAATTAGAGTTAGAGATAGAGAGAGAGAGAGAGAGAGGAGGTGGGCAGGTTGGCGGTGTCACCTTCTAAGTTATACCAGCAGTTATTTTCGCCGCCAAAGAAAGTCGGCGGATCGATGAGAGAGAGAGAGAAGAGAGAGAGAGAGAGAGAGAGAGAGAGAGAGAGAGAGAGAGAGAGAGAGGAGACCCGGGCGACAAACACACACGAAGCATGACGTCCATCCTTCCAGAGAGAGAGAGAGAGAGAGAGAAAGAGAGAGAGATATGAAGTGGAAGACGGAAACACACACACACACACACACACACGCACACACACACACACACACACACACACACACACACACACACACAGATGGTATAAAGAGACAGACAAAGAAATGAGAGAAGACATACGAATTGAATAAGAAATTGAGAAGGAATCTTTGAGTACATAACATTTTATAACCCTCTCAGAATCCTTACCACAGTTTAACATTAGCTATACAGAAAGAGAGATAGTTAAGAAAGAGAGTTAGTTAGAGAAAGAGAAAGAGTTAGAAAGAGGGAGTTAAGTAGTATTAATAGAACCCTAACTTACCTAACCTAACCTAACTTAACATATCTTACTAACCTAACCAGTCATGTATAAAGACGTATAAATTCAAGGAGATATTTACGACCACATTTACGACGGTGTATGTGGCTTTGGTGGGAATTACGTAGTATTAAGAACCCTAACTAACCTAGCCTAGCCCATCTCCCTAACCTAACCACAGTCACCCGTATAATTTATAAACTAGGACAGATAATAACACCCACACTTAAGGCCCAGTCACACACACGCAACGCACGACCCACGCATGGAAACAAAAACAAAAAAAAGGAAAATAATATCAGTGCGTCGTTGTGCGCCCAAATTTTGTCAGGATTTGGGAGAAGCTAGCGCGTTGTATGCTAGCGAATGCATAGCGTTGGTCCAGCGCGCTCGACGAACGAGTAACGAATGCTGACGTCCACCTAGCGAACGACAACGCACTAGCCAATATTGCTAATTTTTCAGTGCGCGGGTCGATGCATCGTGTGTGTGTGACTGGGTTTTCGACGGTGTATACATGTGGTTTGGGAAATAGTTACCTAGTCTAGTTAATGGGGAAAGGACATTAAACTGCATTGTATACCCATCTAACTATCCTTACCAGTCATATAAACACATGTATAAACCACAACACATAATTACACCTACATTAACATTTTACGACGGTCTATGTGGCTTTGGGTGGGGTGTTGTGGGAGTTACGTAGTGGTATTAATGGAGGGGAAAGGAGGGGGTCATAAAAGAGTGTAAGGTGGTCGGTCGTGGGTCGGTGGGTATCGGGGGTTTGTCGTGGTGAGTCGGGAGGGTGTCGGGGCTTGTCGTGGGGAGTCAGGGGCTGTCGGGAGAGTGTTGGGGGTTGTCTTGGGGTATCGAGGGTTGTCGTGGGCTATCGGGGTCTGTCGTGGGTGTCGGGGGCTATCGGGGTGTCTGTTGGGGGTGGGTGTCGTGGAGTGTCGGGGGTGGGAGTCGGGGGGTTGTCGGGGATGGGAGTCGGGGGCAGTCGGGGTAGTAAATTGAAGGCTGGTTGAGGGTCGCCGGGGGACTCTGATGTGTTTACCCAGAGGCACCCGACAAGACTCTAACAAAGGGCGTAGCGTAGAGGGGGATCAGGAGGGGGGATTCTGCAGCATGAAGGGCTTTGAGGGGAAGGGAGGGGAGGGGGAGTGACGCTTTAGGTTGAAGGGGTGTGAAGGGGAACTTTGGGAAGACTGACTAGCGATCACACGAGAGGGAGAGGGAGGTAGGGGGTGGTAGGTAGGGTCTCTCTCTCTCTCTCTCTCTCTCTCTCTCTCTCTCTCTTCTCTCTCTCTCTCTTAAGGGTCGCCCCAAATACAGAAAAAGAAAGAATATTGCCTAGTGTGGAGTCAGTCAATAGTTCACCATCACCACCATCACCACCACCATCACCACCACCACCACTACCACCTTCAACACCACCACTACCATCATCACCACCAGTACCACCTCTACCACCACCACCTCTACCATCACCATCACCACCACCACCCACCACCACCATCAACACCATCACCACCACCACCTTGTACGTTGCCTAATCTCTCTCCTCTCTGTCTCTATGTGTTTCAAGAACAAACTCTCTCTCTCTCTCTCTCTCTCTCTCTCTCTCTCTCTCTCTCTCTCTCTCTCTCTCTCTCTCTCTCTCTCTCTCTCTCTTCCGCCACAGTCACACATTACTCACCACCACCACAAAGACCTCACCATATAATGAAATGGTAGATGAAGGGATAATTTATACTTCAGGGGAAATGGTGAAATTGCGAAGCGACGTGTCATCTCGCGGGGATATCAAAAAAGGTCGAGTTTCCACGCCACGCTACCCCCCCCCCCTCCTTCCCCAAAGCCTGATGGACCAAAGCCTTGATCCTACCCCTTACTACCCCTCCTTCCCCCTACACACACACACACACACACACACACACACACACACACACACACACACACACACACACACACACACACACATACACTCCCTTTAGGTCTCACGGTCAAGCTCTCTCTACCCATTGCCCAAGTCGCCTAAAATATCACCCTCTAGTACTTTCTGATATACCCTAGAAATAGTGTATCTATCTAGTATCACATTATATTTTATTAAGCCTTTGATATATTTGTTTGTTTTTATTATTTTCGTAATTTTTGGGTCTCAATATTTTTTTCATTTTTGGGTCTCCTATTTTTTCATTTCTGGGTCTCAATATTTTTTCATTTCTGGGTCTCAATATTTTTTTCATTTCTGGGTCTCAATACTTTTTTCATTTCTGGGTCTCACTATTTTTTCATTTCTGGGTCTCACTATTTTTTCATTTCTGGGTCTCAATATTTTTTTCATTTTTGGGTCTCAATATTTTCTTCATTTCTGGGTCTCAATATTATTTTCATTTTTGGGTCTCAATATTTTCTTCATTTCTGGGTCTCAATATTTTTTTCATTTTTGGGTCTCACTATTTTTTTCATTTTTGGGTCTCACTATTTTCTTCATTTTTGGGTCTCACATTTTCTTCATTTTTGGGTCTCACTATTTTCTTCATTTTTGGGTCTCAACTATTTTCTTCATTTTTGGGTCTCAATATGTTCATTTTTGGGTCTCAATATAAATCAACCCATTTCTAGACTTCAATTAACACCCTCTAGTACCTTCTAATATACCCTAATAATAGTATATATATATCTAGAATCACGTCTAACACCTTTCATATATTGATTTCTCTATTAGTATCGTAACTTTTGGGTCTTAGTATCAAGCACCCATTACGAAGACAAAAAATAATGCCCTGTATACCTTCTAATATACTTAAGAGCACACTATCACCACACCACTCATCTCCATCATCACCACCTTCACTATCAACACCACCATCATCACCACCTTCACCATCAACACCACCACTCTTTCACACCACATATCATTATCACCACCACACCATCACCACTCACCACCACAACCGCATTCACCACCACAACCACATTCACCACCACAACCACCACACCACATCCCTCACACCACAATCATATCCATCAACACCACCACCTTCACACCACATTTTTTATACCATGCAGAACACTCACCACCCATCCTGCGTTCATGCTCTCACCCAGCCATTAATCAAACACCTAACTACTCACACCTAACTATCATAACCACAACATCACCACTCAAACCAAACCGCATTCACACAACCAGACAACACACCTTCACCATCAACACCACCACTCCTTCACACCACATATCATTATCACCACCACACCATCACCACTCACCACCACAACCGCATTCACCACCACAACCACCACCTTCACCATCAACACCACCACTCCTTCACACCACATATCATTATCATCACCACCACAACCGTATAGCCACATTTTTTATACCTGGCTAGAAGAACGCCTTGATTTCTTTTGCGTTTTCATTGTCTCTCACGTCAGTCTAATCTAACACACCTAACTATCTAACACCTAACTATCTAACATCAACATCTAACACAAAATGGAACAGTTTTTGTCACTTTTTTACTTTATACGGAAGGTTAGAAACTATAATCCCTATGCTATTTGACGCTTGTTTTTCTAATGTAACCTAATGCAAGGCTAAAAATACTGCTAATCCCTAAAATAAGCTATAATCCCTATGCTATTTGACGCTTTTTTTCTAATGTAACCTAATGCAAGGCTAAAAATACTGTTAATCCCTAAACTAAGCTATAATCCCTATGCTATTTGACGCCTTTTTTTCAATGTAACCTAATGCAAGGCTAAAAATACTGTTAATCCCTAAACTAAGCTATAATCCCTACGCTATTTGACGCTTTTTTTCCAATGTAACCTAATGCAAGGCTCAAAATACTGCTAATCCCTATAATAAGCCATGTCCCCTAGCTATTTGACTTTTCCTAATATAACCTACCGCATCAGAATAATGAGTTAAAAAATAGAGCTTTAAATAGTGATAATTTAAACCATGAGGACTGATTTAGCAGCGAAAAACGTCCTGGAAGTTAAGAAACAGCGTTGGGAAGGAGAGGAAGAGGGTATTGGGTGTTTATTATTATTATTATTATTATTATTATTATTATTATTATATTTATAAAAAAAAAAAAAAAAAAAAAAAAAAAAAAAAAAAGGAGAGCTTACATGGTGATAATTTAAACCACGAGAACAGATTTAGGCGCGAAAAACGTCCTGGAAGTGAAGAAACAGCGTTGGAAAGGCGAGAGACAGAGGGTATAGGGTTGGGGTAGGATGGCTTTACAGTGAAGATTGGGGGGCATTTGGAGGTTCCTGGGCATAGCGTAGAGGCTGGTGGGCATGGGTGGGGGCATGGAGGGTAAGGTAACGGCCCTGGTGACAGTGGTCGATGGTCAGGAAATACCTCGGGTGGCGGCTAGGTCAGCTGTGAGGCGGGGAGAGTACCTAACCTATCTATCTACCGAGCCCGGCCACCGCAGAAGGGAAATTGAGGGCTGGGCAAGGCTGGGCATCTGTCTGGTCTGGCGTGTGTTAATGACAGAACACAAAACCGTATCCCCCCTTCCCCCCTCCTACACCCCACCTATATACCCCTCCTGTATACCCCCCTGTATACCCCCTCCGGAATGCCCCCTTCTCTATGCCCCCTCCCTCCTATGCCGTGTGTTCCTCAGTGACAAGTTTTTATGGGTCGAGAGAAATGGGATGGCCGCGCTCTCCACCTTACATAAAAACAACTTTAATGACTATACTCCTATATACATTCTCTAACCCGAGGCTAAGAGAGAGGTTAGGTGGGTGTACTAGGTGGGTGGTAATGTAGGTGGGTGGCAGTTGGCTCTCCAGTGTGTGAAGCAGTGCATTTTTTTTATATTATAACTGGGCGACCAAAATTTCTCCCAGTGATGAAAAACTGTCGGACATATTTAAGCTACTAGGCGACAAGATTTCTGTTATTATTGCCTATATCATCTTGTGCCGCCATCTATACCCGTCGATTGTTTGCTAAGTGAAATTTTGTTGGTGCCACTGGAAGGGTCGGACTTAACACAGCAAACCACCGCAAACTACCGCAAACCTACCGCAAACCACCCACAAACCACTGAAACTCCCTCACATTGCATGCAAATCAATAGCAAAACATAATATCTTTCAGCAAACTAACCACAAACCTCCAAAACTACCCAACACAAACTACACAACCCAAACTACCAAAACACAAAAACTACCACAAACCACAAAACTACACAACACCAAAACTACACAACTAACCACCTTGTGGGTGGTTTGTGGTAGTTTTTGGTGGATTGTGGTAGTTTTGGGAGGTTTGTGGTTAGTTTGCTGAAAGATATTAATGTTTTGCTAATGATTTGCATGCAATGTGAGGGAGTTTCAGTGGTTTGTGGGTGATTTGCTGGTGGTTTGCGGTGGTTTGCTGTGTTTAGTCCGACCGCACTGGAAGGTTCATAAACACAGCATGGAAAGGGAGGGGAGGGGTCACAACATACCCAATGGGGAAGATGATATTACCAAAAAAGTTGTATTTTAACAGGTAGCTATGCCTACTACCACCCTTCTGGATATCCAAGGAATGTCGCCCAGTAATATTTGCTTAAAAAATGCTCTGGTGTGAAGTCTCAATGAATAGTACGTAGGATTAGGTAGGTTATTTCAATGGGGGTTTTCAGTACCTATAGACTCGCCGCTCTCCAATACTTCAGGTAATAATCCATTGGTATTTAAAGACGTTATAAGTTACCCATTAGTATTTAACCCCTTCACAGCCAGATCTTTCCTTTGCTATATAAAATGGTCTGTTGTTAGCCATAAAATAACGAAAAGTAACTGAATATACCAAATTAGTTAGTGGACAAGGATACTAAACAGGTCATATCTATTAAAATATTGCTTATATTCACTTAAAATTGTCTAAGGGTACCCAAATTACAATGGAAATTACGTTCTGGGTCTCAAGGAGTTAAAGGCGCTATAAGTTTCCCATTAGTGTTTAAAGCGTTATAAGTTATCCATTACTATTTAGCGGCAGTACTGATATCAAGACGACAGGTTAGTGACTGGTTAGGTAGTGAGTGACAGTCAACTTCTTGCGAGCGTCTCCTTGAAACTTAAAATTATTGTCATTCATTCGCTTCCTCTCCAACACTTCGTCGTACTTGTAACTCGTTAATACGGTGCCACAAACCACTGTTTACTCACTAATCATCGATTCATTAAGGAAATGTTATAGAGTAGACTCTCCCTTATCAAGACCGAGGAATTAGAATATCAAAGCCAATATAATGTCAGATTGGCGATAACGCTTGGCTAATGCCTGGCTGTGGGAATGTCTGGCTGCCCGATGTAAACAACCCTTATTTCACTCTTTATCCCCGGACTCTACAGACCTACTGTGGCTTGCATAGACAATGATACACACGTACTTACTCTTGCTGGCCACCTAACATCCAGGGTCACCGTGATGCAAGGCAGAAAGGGAAGAAATAAGGCCTGACAAGGTTGGCTGGCTAACCCAAGCACGAACTTGGGACTGTGAAACACGCATGATAACATATGGAAAAATACTACAAGCATATTGGTTTAATCATCTAACATAAATATTGCCTTAAACCCATGAATTTAGAAAGAAAAAAAAAAATTGCGGAAAACTAGCGTTGACTTGACAAACGTTGACAACCAGGCTTCCTACAAATAGCCTATTAACACGCTGCACTAAGTACATTATCTATATGGAAATATCAGACATGAACCAGACAAACACGAAAAGTCTCATAAACCTGAAATTGGTGGGATAATTATCAAAATATGCAGAGTAGGAAGGGGTTGCCACAACGCGTATATTTCTTCACATTTTTATCGAGTTTTTAAATAGCACATTAAGAATGGGGAAACGTATGTCAAAAATCATGCTATGAAATGCCCATTCTATAAAGGTCATCCGATCCAAGATTGAAGCCGTAATAAAAGTTTTTTCTGAAATGGTTTAGGCTGACGTAAGAAAGTGATGACGTCACGGGGACAACAACAAGGGCATTTTCTGCTATACAGATATCATGACAGCGTAAGTAACGGCTTAATGGAATGAACAAACCCTCCAATAAATAAAGAAACGTCATAAGAGCTCCGCAAATCATAGTTCAAAGGGCAAGGGAAGAAAATAAAATGTGATTGTTTTATGGTCCCGTGACTACGGTGCCACAAACCACTGTTTTCTCATTAATTATCCATTTATTAAGGAAATGTTATAGAGTGGACCCCCCCTTATCAAGACCCAGGAATTAGAATATCAAAGCCAATATAATGTCAGATTGGCGATAACGCTTGGCTAATGCCTGGCTGTGGGAATGTCTGGCTGCCCGATGTAAACAACCCTTATTTCACTCTTCATCCCCGGACTCTACAGACGTACTGTGGTTTGCATAGACAATGATACACACGTACTTACTCTTGCTGGCCACCTAACATCGAGGGTCACCGTGATGCAAGGCATTTCTGGGTACGCCACTGACCAGTGGCGTACCCAGAAAATTGAAAAGGGGGGGGGGGGATGGCCGCATGCCCCCCTCCCCCCTCGGTACGCCACTGTTGTTCACAGAGCGACTGAGCGCGTCCAGCACCCGCGTTCGCATCCCAGTGAGAGTTACTGCTTGGGTTCATTATGATATGGTGGCAACTTGTATCAGACAGGAAAACATAAGAGTTAAGACACAACCCATGAACACAAAAGCAGGAAAAAAGGACCTTAGAACAGCATAGGAAGCGATAAATGCCATACTGCGAGACAGAAGAATAAGGAAAGGGAGATAGGAACAGATAGAGGAGATAGGAAGCAATACAGAGCGGTTAATAGGAGAGTAGAGAGAGAGAGAGAGAGAGAGAGAGAGAGAGAGAGAGAGAGAGAGAGAGAGAGAAGGCAAGAATAGCTGAAAAACGGGCATTAGAACAGCATACAAAGTGATAAAATGGCTTAATGAGACAGAAGACAAAGGAAAGCATAATACGTAGATAGGAAGCAATAGAAAGTGGTTAATAGAATAATGAGAGAGAGAGAGAGAGAGAGGAGAGAGAGAGAGAGAGAGAAGAGAAGAGAAGAGAAGAGAAGAGAAGAGAAGAGAAGAGAAGAGAAGAGAAGAGAAGAGAAGAGAGAGAGAGAGAGAGAGAGAGAGAGAATAGCGCAGTCACCCAGACCCAGAGAGGCTGAGCAAGAGATCGAGTGTCAACAAAGGCGATCACCGCGTCACTCCCTTCTGAGGCGTTGTTCACCTTATAATAGTTACCAGTTACCAGTTACCAGTTCACTCTCCGCAGCGATATAATGGTGACAGGTACGCGGGGAGGGGTGGGGGGGTTGGAGGTATATGAAGGGGGGAGGAGGAGAAGGAAGGGGTGTTCAGTTTAGTGGGTGTGATGTGGGAATACGTGATGATTTGGGGGTTTATTCAGAAATGTATTAACTTATGTTCTATACTGTTAATACGCGATTTTGTTATGCTAGGAAGTAAGGTGTGTGTGTGTGTGTGTGAACCCCTTCACGCCCAGATCTTTCCTTTGCTATGAAAAATTGTCTGTTGTGGAGCCATAAAATTACGAAAAGTCACTGAATATATCAATTTAGTTAGTGGACAAGGATACTAAACAGGTCATATCTATAAAATATTGCTTATATTCACTAAAAAGCGTCTAATGGTACACAAATTACAATGGAAATTACGTTCTGGGCCTCAAGGGGTAACAGTTTACCCAAGTTGCTATATTTATGAGAAATGTCTAGTCTAGTATTCCTAGGGTTTTATAAGTCCTTTGACAATCGCTCGGGTGGCTCAAATAGGGATTAATAATACTAATACTAATACTGAAAATACTAATACTGATCATTGTATTGAAGTAATGATTAATCTAGCAATGCCTATCATATTTTTATGTCTTGTAGCAAGGCAAACCCCTTCCAAAATTGGCAATATTTTTTTTTAAACAGATTTGCTTGAAAATTAGTTCCTAGCAGTTATCGGGCATGCTGAACACGAATCTGGAGTCAGTTTTCAGTTACAATGATTAGAAGTCCTTATTTCAGCCAATTCACAATGACATGATACTTCCAGATATTCCTTAAAAACCACAAATTAGACAAAACTTACTACAAGACATAAAAATATGACAGGCATTGCTAGATTAATCATGACTTCAATACAAGACAGAATATTTTCAGTATTAGTATTATTAATCCCTATTGAGCCACCATGCGACTGTCAAAGTACTATAAAAAACCTAGGAATACTATAGCAATCCAGTGGGGACTTCTAATGCCCTCCCATGACTCTGTAGGATGCCTGAAGGAGCGAAGAGGCCCGTGAAGGACTCTGAAGGATTCTATACAAGCACACACACCTGACCTAATTAAACCTTAACCTAACTTGAAAAACTGGATGAATATAGATAAGGAGACAGGACCAGAACGCGTATAGCTCAGGTCCTACACACACACAACACACCACACACACACACACACACACACACACACACACACACACACACACACACACACACAACTGACTCAAAGTTTAATTACACAGAAATGCATGAGAGAACCCCCAGAGTAAATCTAACCTCAAACCTACTGCCCCCCCCCCCCTAACCCCCCCCCCCCCTTCCCTGTACCTATAAGACAAGCAACACTGTTCACACACACACACACACCCACACACACCACCCACCCACACACACGAGCAGCATTTCATCACACACAAAACCGAGGAACAATCACTCCCATTTTAGTATCCCCGGAAACCCACCCACAGATTCCCACAAAGCTATAAGACAAAGTGGCCGATGGAAGCAGAGAGAGATGAAGAAAGGCCTGTCTATATAAACATTCTGGATATAAACAGAGACAACTAGAATGCTCAGAAATCTCATAGGGGGGCAGGTGGAGTAGGGGGCCAGGGAAGGGGGGCAGAATGAACCACCTTCCCACAAACACAATAGCAATGCGGCGATGCAAGAGTGTGTGTGTGTGTGTGTGTGTGGTGTGTGCGTGTGTGTGTGTGCCAGCCAGCGCTCTGTACCCATGCACCGTGTGATTAAGCTTCTGGGGTGATCAATATTGCAGCCCTGAGTTGGGGATGTCTGAGCTAGCTGTCTTTGTTTCCACACACAAAAAAGTGGGGAGGGAGGGAGGAAGGGTGGAGTGGGAGGTGGTGGAGTGGGGTGGGATAGTATAAGAGGGCCAGGCTTCACACTAGAGAGCAAGGGAGGGAGAGCAAGGGCGAGAGAGAGAGAGAGGAGGGAAAGAAAGAGAGAGAGAGAGAGAGAGGGAAAGAGAAGGACAAGAGCTCAAGAGGAGGAGAAGGGGTGTTTACAAGGGGTAGAGAGAGGGTGAGGTAGCAGGGGAGAGCAGTAAGCAGGAGAGAGAATGATGCTTTTCATTGTTGGCAGCAGAGGTCTTTCATCCCTGCTGTGGTTGTTGGCCGGCAGAACGCACCCTTTCGTACAATCTTTGAGGCTATTTGTCATTTTGTACGTTCCGTTTTGTTCGGTTCGTGCTTGTTTCGACCCTTTCGTCACACAACCTTTGAGGCTATTTGTCATTTTGTACGTTCCGTTTTGTTCGGTTCGTGCTTGTTTTGACCCTTTCGTACAACCTTTGAGGCTATTTGTCATTTTGTACGTTCCGTTTTGTTCGGTGCGTGCTTGTTTCGACCTTTTCATCGTACAACCTTTGAGGCTATTTGTCATTTTGTACGTTCCGTTTTGTTCGGTTCGTGCTTGTTTCGACCCTTTCGTACAACCTTTGAGGACATTTGTCATTTTGTACGTTCCGTTTTGTTCCGTGCGTGCTTGTTTCGACCCTTTCGTCACACAACCTTTGAGGGCATTTGTAAATTTGTACGTTCCGTTTTGTTCGGTCCGTGCGTGCTTGCATATCCGTGAGACTGGTTCACAAATAGGGCGGTGAATGATTGGCATGGGCTCAGTCGTCAGGTGGTCAATGTGGAGTCTATTGGGGTCTTTAAAAGGAGTCTGGATAAATTCATGGATGGGGAAGAGAGGTGGATATAGGTAGTGTTAAGTAACAGGAACTACCTCGTGTAGGTCTCACGGCCTCTTGTAGCTTCCTTACTTTCTTAAGAGACCCTTTCATCGTGCAACTGAATATGTTGGCACTGTTCTGCTCTCCCCTACTTATCATGAACGAGTGCGGAACATTTTTTACGACTGGACTGAGACTGTATGACTGTATGAATCGATAATGTCGTGATCTGGTATTTCCGCACTGTTCATGACTGGCTCTCATGTCACGGGCTGCCTCATTGCTTCTCACCGTGCAGGAAGCAAAGTGTTTGTGTAGGCAGCGTCATGGCTTTGTATTATGATGATAAGATCCGTGTTCCCAGAGTGTAGGAGGAGGAGGAGGAACAGGAGGAGGAGGAGGAAGAGTGCTTTGTCTCCTGAAGTGGCTCTGAAGGGGAGATGCATGAAAGAAACCAGATGATTACCGTGAAGCGAGTCGTCAGAGAACATGTTTCTACCCCTGTTCTGTACTGTCCCCCTGTTCTGCACTGTCCCCGTGCCTCCCCCCTGTTCTGCACTGTCCCCCTGCCTCCCCCCTGTTCTGCACTGTCCCCCCAACCCTCATGTTCTGTTCTGCGCTGCCCCCAACCCCCTTGCGCCAACCTGTCATTGCTTTAACGACACACTTACAAGGATCTTTCTCATTGATCTTTTAAAACACTTATTTGGGAGCAGAAAAACAGAGAACAGTTTCCATCACTTTCTGGCTTTTAACATGCAAGGATCTTAGTCATTGATCTTATAACACTACTATTTGGGGGCACCAACTACCGTTCTTTGTATAGATGTGAGTAATGTTTCTTATTCATAGTTTGCACCTTAATTAAAGAAGCTAATTGGGTATAATCAGTTACTTTTCGTAATTTTATGGCTCGACAACATACACTTTTATATAGCAAAGGAAAGATCTGGGCGTGAAGGGGTTAATAAGGCCCGTATTCGTAGTCACATGCCATCATTGTACGTGGTCATTGTTCACTTTTGTCTTGTCCTAATTAAATCACTATGTCATGCCAGCTCTGTTGTGATTGCAATAGGAGTACTGTAGGATTGCTCTAGTACTTTCCATGGCAGCTACAAGATCTCTGTTGTGATTGCTAATAGGAGTACTGTAGGATTGCTCTAGTACTTTCCATGGCAGCTACAAGATCTCTGTTGTGATTGCAATAGGAGTACTGTAGGATTGCTCTAGTACTTTCCATGGCAGCTACAAGATCTCTGTTGTGATTGCAATAGGAGCACTGTAGGATTGCTCTAGTACTTTCCATGGCAGCTACAAGATCTCTGTTGTGATTGCAATAGGAGCACTGTAGGATTGCTCTAGTACTTTCCATGGCAGCTACAAGATCTCTGTTGTGATTGCAATAGGAGTACTGTAGGATTGCTCTAGTACTTTCCATGGCAGCTACAAGATCTCTGTTGTGATTGCAATAGGAGTACTGTATGATTGCTCTAGTACTTTCCATGGCAGCTACAAGATCTCTGTTGTATTGCAATAGGAGCACTGTAGGATTGCTCTAGTACTTTCCATGGCAGCTACAAGATCATGTTTGTGATTGTATAGAACTGTAGGATTGCTCTAGTACTTTACCATGGCAGCTACAATCTCTGTGTGATTGCATAGGAGCATGTGGGCTCTAGTACTTCCATGGCACTACAACATCTCTGTAGTATTGCAAAGATACTGAGGATGCTCTAGACTTTCCATGGCAGCTACAAGATCCTGTTGTATTGCAATAGGGCACTGTAGGATTGCTCTAGTACTTTCCATGGCAGCTACAAGATCTTGTTTTTGATTGCAATAGGATCGTAGATTCTCTAGTACTTTCCGGGCACTACAAGATCTGTTGTGATTGCAATAGGAGTACTGTAGATGCTCTAGTCTTCCATGGCAGTAAAGATCTCTGTTGTGATTGCAATAGGAGCACTGTAGGATTGCTCTAGTACTTTCCATGGCAGCTACAAGATCAAGTGAATCATTTTGACTGAGTAGAAATGGAACAAAATCATAGCAATTACCACGAGCAATCATGGTATGTGACTACGAATATGAGCATAACAGCGACCACCAACCATCTCTTGTCCACAGTATTTACAAAAACTGGGCATTTACAGGAACTACCACGTGTAGGTCTCGCGGCCTCTTGTAGCTTCCTTATGTTCTTATGTTCTTCTATGTGACTGATGTTTGTTTTTGTCCCCAGGTGCATCCAGTGTGTTTCCAGACACATGAACATAGATGTACATGGATAACTTGGTTGTTGAGAAGCTGGGAAAGCCTGTCAATGGGTAAGTCTTATCATTCTCTCTCCCTATCATTCATTAATTCCCTCTATCAAGAAAGGCAGAGTGAGAGAACCCTAGGTTAAAAAATAAGGCTATTAAAAATAAAAATAAAAGAACTCCAACGTAAAAAATATAAAAAATTGGCCCCGGAGTTCAAAAAAGTCCCTAAAAAAAATTAAAAAACGCTCAAACGTAAAAAATAAAAAATAAGAATAGGTCCCTAAGCTCAAAAAAGTCCCTTAAAAAAAAAAAAAAAACCAGGCTCCAACGTAAACAAATAAAAATAATAAACCCTTAAGTTCAAAAAAGTCCCTAAAAAAATTAAAAACAGGCTCCAACGTCAAAAAAAAAAAAATGGCCCCTAAGTTCAAAAAAGTCCCTAAAAAAAAAAAAAAACAGACCAACGTCAAAAAAAAAAAAAAGGCCCTAATTCAAAGTCCTAAAAAAAAAAAAAGACTCCACGTCAAAAAAAAAAAAGAGGCCTCTAAGTTTCAAAGTCCTAAAAAAAAACAGACCCACGTCAAAAAAAAAAAAGCCAGTCAAAATCCCTAAAAAAGAACTAGGAGGCTTTTGGGCAGTGCGTAAATGTTATGCCTGACTAAATATCTATATATAACATAGAGCTTGGCATTGATATTTCATGCTACATTAAAGAGTATTACTATTCTACTATCATTGAAGCACTAAAGTCTATTTTTTAAAATTATGGTCAAAATGCAGTCAGGAAGCCACGCCCCCTGCCTGCCCTTCTATGCTACGGGGCAGCTGATTGGTGCATTCCTCGTATCATCACTACCCATCACACTATCTTCACTACTTAACAGCGGCGTGACCACTGGACAGAGCAATCTTCACTACAGAGGGTGACAAAATCAAAACACCCTCTGTAGTGAAGATTGCTGTCCAGTGGTCACGCCGCTGTTAAGTAGTGAAGATATTGTGATGGGTAGTGATGATACGAGGAATGCACCAATCAGCTGCCCCGTAGCATAGAAGGGCAGGCAGGGGGCGTGGCTTCCTGACTGCATTTTGACCATAATAACAAAAATAGACTATAGGAGACAAGCTTACTATAGAAGGGTGATAGATGTCTGTCAGTACTATATCTCCTAAAACAACAGCTATAAATCCCAGCTAACTAATACACCTGTTATCAGATAAGAAGATGTTTGTCAGTATATCTCCTAATAGCTATAAATCCCAGCTACTAATACACCTGTTATCAGATAAGAAGCCCCCTTTTATACATGCCTTTAGACCACCAGAATAATCATCATGACCCCCCCCCCCCCCAAAAAAAAAAAAAAATCTGATGAAAAAAATTTGGAATACTACAATGTTGAAAAAAATTTAAGCTGCTGCCTGATTTAAGCTGACATTGATTTTGTGTGTTTGTCTGTTCTCTTCGCCTGGCAAGCAAGAGGTTACCAGTTACCGTTCACCCTGGTATGTAGACGGCACTCACACCATCCGATCATTTTTCTGTACCTAAACTTTGGATATTTTGATACTGTTCCATTTATTATTTTCATTTTTTTATGCACCATGAAAGGGAATTTCTTATCTTTCCCTGTGTTTTTTTGCCGCCCGGGTCAACCATTCACGCCGCCGTCACGCGCCTCACGTTACCCGCTGAGGCAGGCAGACATACGGACAATTTTTGAAACATGGACATGGCTAACCTAAGACTAACCATGGCCTTAGACAGACATTTCACTGCTTCAAACATTTGTCTGGGGTATAATATCATTAGCCTTGGATGTTGGAGATTGATTGATTGATTTAATGCCTAAGAAGGGGAATGTGCCAGCCATCAGAGGTCATATGGCACTATGGCAAAGCATATCCAGGGTCAGGGTTAAAGAATAATAGTGAAACGGTGAGGGAAGGGGAAAGCACGGAATGTTACAGCAGGATGGTTAGATCAGATGTAGGATGTGGCTGTGTTGGAGGAAGGAGGTTACATTGTCCAGGGAGAAGGAGGGGGATTCCGGGAGAATGTCCACAAGACAGGGAGGTCGGGAAAGGGAGGACAAATGAGGGAAGGAACTGGAACGGGCAGGATATTAGGACATGTTGGACAGTGAGAGGAACTTGACAGGGTGTGCAGAGGTTAGTGAGTGTCTAGCAACTCCAATCTGCGACTAAACCCCTGGAAAAATGGTTAAAAGGCTGAAATGTCTGGTTTAAAGCCATGGTTAGTGTTAGGTGAGTCCAAGTCCATGTTTAGAGAATCGGCCAGCAGACAGCCGTGCAATGGTTGGTCCGGGGCGCGGCCTTTTACTACCATACTTGGCCAGATGTTTTGACTGCTCTGTTTACTGACATTTGATGCACGGTGTGTTTTGCAAAGGGTTTGTAGCTTCTTTGGCTCATCAATGTTTTTTTGGATTCCACTAATACCATTTTAACATTTTCCTCTGGTTTCCCTTTGATATTATATTTTAGCCTTTGATCCCTCTGAGCCTCGCTGTGGGCGCTGTAAGGGCACACCAACACTCAGGGATGGGTCAGGACTCTCACAACACTTGCCAACCACTAGTCACTACATGTCATTGTCAGTTGGATTGCTTCATTTACTTTTCTGATCCAATATTAATGTTGAACCTTTGCTTTGAATTTGCCATGTTGACCTCTGATTTCAGTGTCCTTGCAAGGGTCTAGGAATGGAAACACTTCCATTGTAGGCACAGGCTTGTGATGAGCTTAGCATCATGACATTTTTTCCATGTTTCCACCATCTTTGGTCCTCTGCACTATTTGTACATAATACCACTCCTCTCTGCACCGGGCGACGCAGGGTGAGTAGGCTCGGAGGCGCCGGAGGTGAGTAGGTGTGGCTGTGTGCAGTGGCTGTGAGTTGTTATTCTGGCTGTTGCAGTGGAGAGAATGGGACCAGCAGTGCCCCTTCACAGACGGACCTCCTCAAGCTGCTGGCCGGGGGCAGTGCCGGGGGTCTCGGGGGTTGCCACGGGGGCATGGGGGGCCTGGGGGGCCTGGCCGCCGCCACGCAGGCCAGACAGAATGGCAGCTTGATGCGGAATTATGAGGCACTGCTGCAGGCGCAGGGGCCGTCGGCGGTCAGACACGGCCCCCAGGCGGTGGCCATGCCCGGGCCCACGCGCCGGCGTAAGAAGAAGAGGCGGAGGCAGCCGGACATGCCCAAGAAGGCTTGCACGCCCTTCATGCATTTCTGCGCCTACTTCAAGCGGAAGCTGATGGAGGAGGGCAAGGAGTTCCCGCAGTTTGCAGACTTTGGCAAGCGCGCCGGGGAGCTGTGGCGCAACATGGGCGACCCGGAGAAGGTCAAGTTTGTGGAGCTGTCCGAGCTGGACCGCACGCGCTACATCAAGGACATGAAGGAGTACGAGGAGCGCAAGCTGGCCGAGAAGGAGCGCGAGCGCGAGCTGCAGCAGCAGCGGGAGAAGGAGCTGCAGGTGCTGCGAGAGAAGGAGCTGGAGAAGCTGCAGAAACAGCAGCGGGAACAGATGGAGCAGCAGCAGAAGCAGATGGAGCAGCACCACAAGCACCAGCAGAGCACCGGGATGCTCAACCTCCTGAACCCCCTCAACGCCCTCAACCCCCTGATGATCGCCGCCATGAACCAGAGCATCATGCAGACCATGCTCACCAACCCAGACCTCATGAAGACCGTCTACTCCGAGGCCGCTCGCAACTACTACGTGGAGACCATGAAGAACCTGTACCAGAGCGCCTCCACCACGGCCAACGGCAACGCCGCGGTGGGCCACGGCGGCCACGGGGGCCACGGAGGCCTGGGGGAGCACCATCCAGGCCTCACCTCCAGCCCTCTCAGCAGCCTAGGCATGAACCTTAACCTGATGTCCCTCCTGAACTCTGGCCAGCTGTCAGCCGTGCCCTCCTCGACCCCCACCTCCACCACCACCACCACCCTGGCCTCCACCCTGGCCTCCTCCCCCCTAGCCAACAAGGCCCCCTCTGCCCCCCTCAAGGCCCCCCCCTCATCCCTCCTAAGCACCGCCAACAGCCTCTCCGCGGCAGCTCTGGACCTCTCGGCAGCCAGGCCGGGCGAGAAGGGCAAGGCTGCCTGTAGTAGCGATGAAGGTAACGCGTCCCGTCCCCCTTGAGCAAGGCGGGCCGCCGGGCAGCATGGGGTGGCCGCGGCCCTGGGTGTGCATGCGGAGGGTGGTAGCGGTGCATGATGCCTCACCGGCCGACGGTTTATAAACATTACTCACAGTAGAGGCCTGACCTGTCCCTAAAAGTTTTGCTGCATGATTCAGCTCAGATTTTTCAGTGTCATTTTTTTGTTATGTTTTCTCAGAGATACTGCATGCACGATTCCTTGTACTAGAAGGGCTGATATTCATTACTTTCTTTTCTTTTTCAGAACACCTCTAGATACATAAAAGGCTGTGTAGTAGATTTCACAAAGGTAATTATGAATGAACTACGGGCACAGTAAGTTAAGAGTAACAACCCCTAGCCACTCGGGGTCAGCCAGCACTGACCCTGACCTGACTGACCTTAGAGCAGCACCAGCCTCACGCAGCAGACTCATACCTCAAGGGAATGATGGGACATTACCCTTAGCAACATCACAACACATCACAACTCATCACAACACATCACAACACATCACAACTCATCACAACACATCACAACACATCACAACTCATCACAACTCATCACAACACATCACAACTCATCACAACACATCACAACACAACACATCACAACACATCACAACTCATCACAACACATCACAACACATCACAACACATCACAACTCATCACAACTCATCACAACACATCACAACACATCACAACACATCACAACACAACAGAAGGGACTGCTGGGAGACTAGCTTTGTATATAAACAACAACAACCCTTACCTAGATAAATTATAAACAAGGAATATTCTCTTGTTAAACTGACACTAGTTTTTAGTTTGTATTTCCCTGAAGTAAAGATTTAGGGCCTTGGTGTGGTCTTTAAATAGGGTGTGAAGGGTTTATTTCCCTGAAGTAAAGATTTAGGGCCTTGGTGTGGTCTTTAAATAGGGTGTGAAGGGTTTATTTCCCTGAAGTAATGATTCAGGGCCTTGGTGTGGTCTTTAAATAGGGTGTGAAGGGTTTATTTCCCTGAAGTAATGATTCAGGGCCTTGGTGTGGTCTTTAAATAGGGTGTGAAGGGTTTATTTCCCTGAAGTAAAGATTCAGGGCCTTGGTGTGGTCTTTAAATAGGGTGTGAAGGGTTTATTTCCCTGAAGTAAAGATTCAGGGCCTTGGTGTGGTCTTTAAATAGGGTGTGAAGGGTTTATTTCCCTGAAGTAAAGATTCGGCCTCCTTTCACGCCCAGATCTTTCCTTGGCTATATAAAATTGTATAGTGTCGAGCCATAAAATTATAAAAAGTCACTGAATATACCAAATTAGTTAGTGGACAAGGATACTAAACAGGTCATGGCTATAAAATATTGCTTATAGTCACTAAAAATCGTCTGATGGCACCCAAATTACAATGGAAATTACGTTCTGGGGTTAAATAGGGTGTGTTAAATAGGGTAGTAGTTAAGTAAAGTAGGGTAGTTAGTAGTTAGGGTTAATTAGGGTAGAGGGTCAGGGTGGTGTACAGTGCAGTGACCCTTATTGTGTCTCATGCCCTGTTTTTCTCCCTTACAGAAGCGACCAAGGACGTCGTGGAGTGTGACATCTGAGACACAATCAACCCAAAGTAGCAAAAAGTTCCTATCTCCAGTCATTTACTTCCCAAATATCATTCAAACTGCACTTCATAAAACACAGCAAGCAAACACAAGAACCAATCAACAGAACTATACTTTGTTGCCTCTATGAGTGTAGTTTGCAATGTGCAAATCTTAGCGTCGTGAGTTGACCTAGCGTCTGTAGAACATCTGTGTTGTTGCCGTATACTATTATAAACAAAAACAAGATATTAAGATAAAGTACAATTGCCTTTTTGGAAACTGAAGAAAAAGATAAAAAAATCCAAGAGTGAAGAAGAAGTATTATTATGCATGCAAATAATTTTTAATATTATATAGACTACTATAAAAACGCTGTGAATTCTTAAGATAAACTGTAGGTGAGGGTGTGGCTGAGGACGCCAAACTCCGGCCTCCCAAGCACCGACTATCACAAGTCCACACAGCTAGGCGAGTGGACCAGACAGGCGAGAGAGAGAGAGGGGGGGAGAAAGACCGAGCAAGAGCAGACCAAGCGAGACCAGACCAAGCGAGACCAGACCAAGCAAGACCAAGCAAGCACACAGCCAGGCAGACCAGACTAGAGAGAGAGAGAGGGGAGAAAAAGACCAAGCAAGCAATAGCAAGACAAACCAAGAGCAAGCAAGCACAAAGCAAGCACACACCCGGGCAGACCAGACCATAAAAACGTCGAAAAAAGCGCTCGACAAGACCAAAGGGAGGAAAAAAGCGCGAAAAGACCAAAACCAAGCAACTAAGTACCCAGCCATGGACGAAATAACCCCAAACACAATGAACATCCGGGAGTTTCAGTCACAGGAGGGACCCATAACCCTCTACTACCAACTCCTCTCCCTGGCCGGCAGTGTTTACGTCTGGGTGGGGACCGAGGACGCCAAGCTCGGGTCTTTAGTGGCGGCTTTCACCTCTCGCGTCGGCCCTCCCGCCACCTCCTCTCTGCTTGGTCCTGTGGGTGAAGGGAGTCAGCGGGTGTCCTCCATGGCTCAGAGGCTGCAGGAACGCGTGAGGAAGCAGGTGTTGCTGAGTGTTAATGTCCCGAGTGATGAGTTGATGGTGGGGGTGGAACAGAGGCTTCTGGAGGAGCTCTGTGTGGCATGAAGGGCCGGATTGTCACTCTCACCCTTCACTCCTCCTCATGCTAAGTCTGTCTCTTATGCCTTGTCCCTTGTTGCTTACGTCTCTTATGCCTTTCCCTGGTTCCATATATCTTCTTCGGCCTTTCCCCTTGTTCCAAAAAATATCTCGCTCCTTTTTCAGCCTTTTTCCCTTGTTCCAAAAAAAAATCAGCCTTTTTTCCTTGTTCCAAAAAATATCTGGCATCTTTTTCAGCATTTTCCCTTGTTCCAAAAAATATCTGGCATCTTTTTCAGCCTTTATCCTTGTTCCAAAAAATATCTGGCATCTTTTTCAGCCTTTATCCTTGTTCCAAAAAATATCTGGCATCTTTTTCAGCCTTTTTCCTTGTTCCAAAAAATATCTGGCATCTTTTTCAGCCTTTTCCCTTGTTCCAAAAAATATCTGGCATCTTCTTCAGCCTTTTCCCTTGTTCCAAAAAATATCTGGCATCTTTTTTGGGTTCTCAATAATTTTCTCCTTTCTTATACTTATCATAATTTTTTTCCTGCTATAAGTGTTTAGTTTTCTGTCTTCAAATCATGTCACAGTTTTTCTTTTCTATCAAATTAAATCATTGATAATCGTCCTTATAGTAAATGCTTCCCTGATTAATCTTCTCCTTTCATCGCTTCTTTGCTAAATGGGAAGCCCCTCAGGCAGCCCAAGTAGCAGTAACAATAACATTACTCAATAGGTCTGATCTTGACTTTCGAGAATCTAGCAAGTCCCACCTTTGTTAACAGACAGATAGACAGAGATCACGAGAAGTTCACATGCATATAATTAAACACCATATTTCTCTGTATCAAAATTACATACAAATCAGTTATAGATGGCTTGAGAGAGAGAGAGAGGAGAGAGAGATAGAGATAGGTGTTTTACAGAGGTATACACACACTCTAGCTATATTTTTTACTAGGAGAGCTAGATACATACCTATACACACTAGACATGTTGCCTATCCCATTCTAGCACAACTAATGCATAGAGACAACACGCCTTATAAACCAAGCAAGTACTTCCTCAAACAATGCTATTAGAATCACAACCACACCACCACCACCACCACTGACAAATTTAGAATCAATCCTTTAGAATCACCACCACAACACCACTGACATAAATTTAGAACCACCACCACAACACCACCACTCACATAATCTACCCCATTCTTGCATCACCACCCTGCTTGTGCCCCTAAGGTGGTTAGTCTGGGCCTTCATGCACAAAGACCACCACCACCACCACAGCCCACCACCACCACCACCACCACCACAGGAAGAAGTCTGTGCCACTGTCCATTGGAGGGGCCTCGCATGCCCCCCCTCGCCGCCTCCACACCGCCTCCACACTTCCACTTTTCAGTGGAAGAGTGGAAGTTTTCTGTTCGTGCACACACACAAGCTTGGCGGTGCAAACAAGAGCTGTTCCGTGCACACACACAAGCTTGGCGGTGCAAACAAGAGCTGTTCCGTGCACACACACAAGCTTGGCGGTGCAAACAAGAGCTGTTCCGTGCACACACACAAGCTTGGCGGTGCAAACAAGAGCTGTTCCGTGCCACACACAACAAGCTTGGCGTGTGCAAAAAACAAGAGCTGTTCCGTGCACACACACAAGCTTGGCGGTGCAAACAAGAGCTGTTCCGTGCACACACACAAGCTTGGCGGTGCAAACAAGAGCTGTTCAGTGCACACACACACAAGCTTGGCGGTGCAAACAAGAGCTGTTCCGTGCACACACACAAGCTTGGCGGTGCAAACAAGAGCTGTTCCAGTGCACACACACACAGCTTGGCGGTGCAAACAAGAGCTGTTCAGTGCACACACACAAGCTTGGCGGTGCAAACAAGAGCTGTTCCGTGCACACACACACAAGCTTGGCAGTGCAAACAAGAGCTGTTCAGTGCACACACACACAAGCTTGGCGGTGCAAACAAGAGCTGTTCCGTGCACACACACAAGCTTGGCGGTGCAACAAGAGCTGTTCCGTGCACACACACAAGCTTGGCGGTGCAAACAGAGCTGTTCCGTGCACACACACAAGCTTGGCGGTGCAAACAAGAGCTGTTCCGTGCACACACACAAGCTTGGCGGTGCAAACAAGAGCTGTTCCGTGCACACACACAAGCTTGGCGGTGCAAACAAGAGCTGTTCCGTGCACACACACCAAGCTTGGCGGTGCAAACAAGAGCTGTTCCGTGCACACACACACAAGCTTGGCGGTGCAAACAAGAGCTGTTCCGTGCACACACACAAGCTTGGCGGTGCAAACAAGAGCTGTTCCGTGCACACACACAAGCTTGGCGGTGCAAACAAGAGCTGTTCCGTGCACACACACACAAGCTTGGCGGTGCAAACAAGAGCTGTTCCGTGCACACACACAAGCTTGGCGGTGCAAACAAGAGCTGTTCCGTGCACACACACAAGCTTGGCGGTGCAAACAAGAGCTGTTCGTGCACACACACACAAGCTTGGCGGTGCAAACAAGAGCTGTTCAGTGCACACACACAAGCTTGGCGGTGCAAAACAGAGCTGTTCAGTGGGACACACACAAGCTTGGCGGTGCAAACAAGAGCTGTTCAGTGCACACACACAAGCTTGGCGGTGCAACACACACACAGCTTGGCGGTGCAAACAAGAGCTGTCATGCACACCACAAGCTTGGCGGTGCAAACACACACACAAGCTTGGCGTGCAAACAAGAGCTGTTCAGTGCACACACACAAGCTTGGCGGTGCAAACAAGAGCTTGTTCAGTGCACACACACACAAGCTTGGCGGTGCAAACACACCACAAGCTTGGCGGTGCAAACAAGAGCTGTTCAGTGCCACACACACACAAGCTTGGCGGTGCAAACAACACACACAAGCTTGGCGGTGCAAACAAGAGCTGTTCAGTGCACACACACAAGCTTGGCAGTGCAAACAAGAGCTGTTCAGTGCACACACACAAGCTTGGCAGTGCAAACAAGAGCTGTTCAGTGCACACACACACAAGCTGTCGGCACACACACACAAGCTTGGCAGTGCAAACAAGAGCTGTTCAGTGCACACACACAAGCTTGGCAGTGCAAACAAGAGCTGTTCAGTGCACACACACACAAGCTTGGCGGTGCAAACACACACACAAGCTTGGCGGTGCAAACAAGAGCTGTTCAGTGCACACACACACAAGCTTGGCGGTGCAAACACACACACAAGCTTGGCAGTGCAAACAAGTGATACATGAAGAATGATAATCGTATGTACTCTTTATCAGGGTAGATCTTAAGTTCCTCTTAATTATTATCATTATTATTATTTTACAAGAGATATTTTGTAATCTCCTTTATAGAGGTATTGTTTATTTTTAGCAATTCTGTATATTTGTCCTATGCAATAGGTGGCGTTGAAAGCCAGCAGTCTTTTTGCTTCCCGATTCGTAGTGACTACCTCACAGGTGATAGATTTATGAAAAGACATTCCTTCCCTGTAGCCCATAACTTTGTAGGCAGCTCAGGAAACACAGCAAGGGGGGGCGGGGGGAGGTGTTGCCTGGTGTAAGGGTCGAAACAGCCCTGGTGTAAGGGTCAAAACAACCCGTAACTCATCTTTGTAACACCACCACGTGGGTTCAGCAAGACACCCGGCGCTGCTCCTGGCTCAGGGAGGAGCTTGTTCCTGCGCGCCTGTGTGTGTGTGTGTGTGTGTGTCCCTCCCTGCAGGCAACACCTCCCCTCCCGCCCCTCCCCCCTAACCCCCCACCCCAGACCATACCCCATAACCCCATAACCCCGCCATAAACTGACCCCATACCACCTCGCAGCCTCTCCGGCCAGCGCTGAGCCTCGTGGGGGCCGCGTGGCAAGCTCCGCCGGGCTGACGGAGACAAGTATTACGGAGAGTCTCCGTGGGGTCCCGGAGCCTGCCCCGCGGCCGCCCTGCCATGGAGAGGCAGGACCGTCGAGGCACAAGGCCCTCGTTTTATCAGTATTATCAACGGCTTGTGATAATAAGGCTACTTATCCCGCCCTCTGTTAGGAGTCTCGTTCCTGGCCTGGCCGTGATGGTCCCTCCTCCCCCCAGCGCTGGCCCCCTCCCTCCCCCAACACCCAGCCCCCTGATACCCCTGATACCCCCCACCACTCCCTCAGTGCTGTCTGCGTGTGTAGGAGCAGTTCCGTCCCAGCTGATGCAAAACAAGAACGGTTGTTCCTCGTTCCTTGCAGCGTGGTGGCGTGCTGATGCCACGGAGAGTTTCATCTGGCGTTGGCTGGGATGTAGCTTTGTTTCAGTATTGTCTTTGTATCTTCCTCTGCCTCCACCTCCTCCTCCCTTCCCTCCGAGTCCAAGGTCTGCACGTGAGACACACTCACGTTACGTCGCCTCAGGGCAAAGGTTTCGCTCCCCGGTATCGTGGGTCCTATGGTTCGGCCTCCCTCGTCCTCGCACGCTCGTGATGACTTAGTCACTGGTGGGTTCCTCTTATGCAATCATACGCGATAGATTATTATTTTCCTTTATAATATATTTGCCGCCGTGCGTCTCCCGGCGGCCACACCCCGGCCGCCTCGGCAGGAAGCGGCCGGAGGCGGTGGCGACGACGACAATCATTACGTTTGTCATTCACACTCGTAGGTTTAACGTCCGGTCAGAGAAATTGTGATGCTGGGCGTCGGGGTGAAATCGACCTTCCTCGCCCCGGTCGGCTTTTGTAGTACGGTGCGAGGTGCCCTGGGAGGCCCTTCGTGCAGTGTGATAGTGTCAAATGCTAGTCTGACGGCGGGGAGCGTAGCCGCGTCCCTCCACCACCCTCTACCTCCTACCCAGTGTCCCGCCGCCCCCCCGCCCTCCCCGCGCCGATACACTGTGGAGGTTATTTTTTTGAGAGTACCGGTCGGCGTGCGCGGAGGTGCGGGTCGGGGTCGTGACCCGGGTCACGCCGGGTCACGCGGCGGCGCGAGACACCCATTCCTACCACAGCCCGGGCCCACGAGGGTCCGAGGCAGCCATGTAGCAACCCAAGTTCCTCGCCTAAACAGGTTCCTCTCCCTACAATATCCCGCCCCTTGAGCTCCAACAGTATTTTATGTTGCACTCTTTGTGCCCAATGTCTTGTAGGATAAGCCGATGCCAGACTGTATGGAGGGGCGCGCGGCAGCCCCCCGATGCCCCGCGCCGGGGGGCCGCCGCCGCGTCCGTCTGTCCGTCTGAACACTACATAGATGATGCCAATACCATGCAGGAGTGGGATAGCATTATTTTCATAATGGTTCCGATGGAATGCCTTGAAGCCGGTGTTTCTTGGCCCAGTATTCAACATTCCTTTGCTTACACAAGCAGCAGGCAAAGTGCAAACCCTTGTTTCATTCTCTGAGTGGGAGAGACAACTCCTGCTGCGCTGCACAAGTTACTACTGCACATTGGAGCATTTGGCACACATAGTATATGGAGGTGGGAGACTGGCCTCCTGTGATAGGCATTTGTTTACAAACTGATGTACTCGCATGTGCGTGCCACAGACCACCCCTGGTGAGGTTAGAGCCTTGGCTGAGGGTGCGGGGGCCCCTCCCCCGCCCCCGCCAAGGGCCCAGCACAGTGCCTAAGGGCCCGCCCATTATGCAAACATATTTTGACTTAAGCCAAGCAATATTATGTTTTGTCTATTGCTGTTGTTGGAGACAAATGGTTATTCTGTGACTTTTGAACCAAAAGATAGTCATCATTTTGTACATGGTAAGAGAGAAGACTAGAAGCTGAAATTATTCACTAGAAAATTATGTGCTATTTTTAGAGAGTCTCTAGTTTGTGTACTTTGTTATATATCTGGATGATGTAGTCTTGTACGAGGTGTCTGAAGTGTAGGCTAACGAGCGTGTCGTGATCATAGGTAGTCTAGGCGGAACAAGGTAGGGGCTAGACAATGCTGAACTGATATATATGCAACCTGTAGTTTGAAAGACTCATAAAATAAAGATCAGATCAGACAAAGGCGAGTTTTATATTTTGCCTGGCAGGAAGAACCATTACCCATTAACCATTTCAGTAACCATTACCTCACCCTATATGTTGCCTGGCAGGAACACCCATTGCCATTCAGAACCATTATACACTATTTCCTGCAGACCACAACCATTCTTCAGTAACCATTACCTCACACTATATGTTGCCTGGCAGGAACACCCATTACCCATTAGCCATTTCATTCCAACCATTTCAGTAACCATTACCTCACACTATATGTTGCCTGGCAGGAACACCCATTACCCATTAGCCATTTCATTCCAACCATTTCAGTAACCATTACCCACACTATATGTTACCTGGCAGGACCAACCATTACCCATTAACCATTTCAGTAACCATTACCCCACACTGATCATCTGCTCTGCAGCCACCTTACTCATTAGCCTTCATCTCACCATTTCGTACCATTACCCCACTATATGTTCCTCAGAACACCCATCATGCCATTCAGTACATTACCCCTCCTATATGTGCCTGCGGAACTCTACCATTGCCATTTCATCCCATCCCCCCTATATGTTGCTGCAGCACCCATTACCCATAGCCTTTCAGTCCTTCTCCACCCTCTATGTTCCTCAACCCCTTCTCATTCCTATTTTCTTCCACCTTCTACCTTCCTCACCTCTATCATTTGCCTGCAGAACACAGTAATTAGCCTTTTCGATCTTACTCAGCACTAGATGTGCTGAGGAGAACCCTACATAGCGACATTCAACCATTCAGTAATTACGCAATAGGAGCTGGCAGGAAAGAGCATACAATAGCATGTATCAACGATGTCAGTACTCATTACCCCGAAACTAAAATAGAAATAGGCAGGAACCAAACAGTAGCAAACCATTCAGAACAGACATTGTGCCCACCTGATCACCCCTATCTCTTCCCCCCCCCCCCCCCCCCCCCTCTCTCATCTCTCTATGCTCTTACTCTGTGATTACCCATCCCCAAGATGCAGCTATCTAATGACCCTTTTTTTTTCTCTCTCTCTCTCTCTCTCTCTCTCTCTCTCTTCTCTCTCTCTCTCTCTCTTCCTCTCTCTCTCTCTCTCTCTCTCCTGTGCATTCACCCCATCCCCCCAATGATGCAGCTATCTAATGACCCTTTCTCTCTCTCTCTCTCTCTCTCTCTCTCTCTCTCTCTCTCTCTCTCTCTCTCCTGCTATACACAAGTAAATTTGTCTGCTTTGATCTATTGAGAGAGAGAGAGAGAGAGAGAGAGACCCTGCAAGCGACAGAGAACTTGCATGATCGGAATGAGAGGAGGAGGAGGAGGAAGAAGAGAGGAGGAGGAGGAGGAAGAGAGAGGAGGAGGAGGAGGAAGAAGTGAGGAGGAGGAGGAGGGGTCAGCATGCGTCACTTACTCCCGTGAGAGACGTAGGAGGGGAGGAAATAGAAGAAATGAGGGAGGAGGAGGAGGAGGAGGAGGAGGAGGAGAGGAGGAGGAGGAGGAGGCGAAGACATGTGTGGCCCAACCGGTCAATACTCCAGCTTGAATCTTTGTCTTGAAGCAGCTTTATGGGGGCTTTGATGAGAGAGAGAGAGAGAGAGAGAGTGTGAGTGAGAGAGTGAGAGACATACAAACAGACAGAGAGAGAGAGAGAAAGAGGCAGGAAGGATGGATGGATGGATGGATGGATGGATGGAAGGATGGGTGGATAGATGGAAGGAAGGAAAAATGGATGAATGGAAGGAAGGAGGGATGGATGGAAGGATAGATGGATGGAAGGAAGGAAAGAAGGAGGGAGGGATGATGATGGAAGGAGAGAATGGTTAGAGAGAGAGAGAGGACAACAGAGAGAGAAAGAGAACTAGAGGCAAGATGAGAAGGAGAAAGAGAAGAAGTAAATAGAGTAAGAGGAGTGTATAAGGAAGATAACTAAAGAAAGAAGGAGGAGGAGGCAAACTAGACAAATGAAAAGAGAGAGAAAGAGAGACAGAAAGACAAACAGACAGAGAGAGAGAGAAACACACAAGAGAGAGAGAAACACACAAGAGAGAGAGAGAAACACACAAGAGAGAGAGAGAGAGAGAGAGAGAGTGGTCGTGTCTTTGAGATGTCACACAGAAAGGCAGCAGTAAACGTATGCAGTCTGATCTTTTATTTACTTTTTCTTTGCCATTTTCTCCCATTTTGAGGTTTTGTCTGAAGTTTCCTTGACCCTTTTTTGCCTTTTTGAGGTTATCTTCGCCATTTTTTTCAATCATAGCACCAATAACATCCTTCATAACACCAATAATATCCTTCATAACACCAATAACATCCTTCATAACACCAATAACATCCTTCATAACACCAATAACATCAAAAACATCCTTCATAGCACCAATAACATCCTTCATAACACCAATAACATCCTTCATAACACCAATAACATCCTTCATAACACCAATAACATCCTTCATAACACCAATAACATCCTTCATAACACCAATAACATCCTTCATAACACCAATAACATCCTTCATAACACCAATAACATCCTTCATAACACCAATAACATCCTTCATAACACCAATAACATCCTTCATAACACCAATAACATCAAAAACATCCTTCATAACACCAATAACATCCTTCACAACACCAATAACATCCTTCATAACACCACTAACATCCTTCATAACACCAATAACATCAATCCTAACATCAACTTTAACACAGACACTTGGCATCAGTAATCTTCATCTCATTAACATCAGCTAAGAACCTCCTACCTTCAAGTACTCTCGCATCTCCCCTCTTCCTTCTTTCTTCCTTCCTTTCTTCCTATGATAATCTCTCTGTTCCCTTCCTCTCTTCCTTATTTCCCCCCTCACTCTCTCTACCTTATTTCATCACTCTCTCTCTTCCTTATTTCCCCTCACTCTCTCTTCCTTATTTCCCTCCTCACTCTCTCTACTTCCTTATTTTACTCTCTTTCATCCTCCCTTCTTCCTATGATAACCTCCTGTCCTCTTCCTCCCTTCTTCCTTATTTCCCCCTCTCTCTCTCTCTCTCTCTCTCTCTCTCTCTCTCTCTCTCTCTCTCTCTCTCTCTCTCTCTCTCTCTTCCCTCTTTATTGTCCCTCTCGCTTTCCCTTCTCATCTTTGTCCTCCTCCTCCTCCTCCTCCTCCTCCTCCTCCTCCTCCTCCTCCTCCTCCTCCTCCTCCTCCTCCTCCTCCTCATTAATCATCTTAATATTGTATGTGATATCTTTCCTTGATTGCTTTACTTATTTTTTCTAATCGTTTCGCATATTCTTAAATTGCTTCACTTTTTGTCAATATATTTAACTAATCACTTCACTTATTTGAACTATTTGAACTGATCACTCTCCATTTCTCTAAGGTCCTGTTTCATTAAATGCCACTAACTCTTACACATACACTACTCTTCCCTATAGTAAATACCCTCCCTTAATTACCTACTGCCATAATAATCAACTTGCCCTGGTTAAATACTGTTAACCATCTAATTACATCACTGTCCATTTTTCTAAGGCCCAATTTAATTACACAAACTCTTACATTCATTAAGTTTCTCTATAAATAAATACCCTCCCTTAATTACCTACTGTCATAATAATCAACTCTTCTCTGGTTAAATACTGTTACCATCTAATTACATCACTGTCCATTTTTCTAAGGCCCAATTTAATTACACAAACTCTTACATTCATTAAGTTTCTCTATAAATAAATACCTTCCCTTAATTACCTACTGCCATAATAATCAACTTGCCCTGGTTAAATACTGTTACCATCTAATTACATCACTGTCCATTTTTCTAAGGCCCAATTTAATGCCACAAACTCTTACATTCATTACGTTTCTCTATAAATAAATACCTTCCCTTAATTACCCACTGTCATAATAATCAACTTGTCCTGGTTAAATACTGTTACCATTTAATTACATCACTGTCCATTTTTCTAAGGCCCAATTTAATGCCACAAACTCTTACATTCATTAAGTTTCCCTATAAATAAATACCCTGCCTTAATTACCTACTGTCATAATAATCAACTTGCCCTGGTTAAATACTGTTAACCATCTAATTACATCACTGTCCATTTTTCTAAGGCCCAATTTAATGCCACAAACTCTTACATTCATTAAGTTTCTCTATAAATAAATACCTTCCCTTAATTACCTACTGTCATAATAATCAACTTGTCCTGGTTAAATACTGTTAACCATCTAATTACATCACTCTGTCCATTTTTCTAAGGCCCAATTTAATGCCACAAACTCTTACATTCATTAAGTTTCTCTATAAATAAATACCTTCCCTTAATTACCTACTGTCATAATAATCAACTTGTCCTGGTTAAATACTGTTAACCATCTAATTACATCACTGTCCATTTTTCTAAGGCCCAATTTAATGCCACAAACTCTTACATTCATTAAGTTTCTCTATAAATAAATACCTTCCCTTAATTATCCACTGTCATAATAATCAACTCTTCTCTGGTTAAATACTGTTACCATCTAATTACATCACTGTCCATTTTTCTAAGGCCCAATTTAATGCCACAAACTCTTACATTCATTAAGTTTCTCTATAAATAAATACCTTCCTTAATTACCTACTGTCATAATAATCAACTTGTCCTGGTTTTATACTTCTACCATCACTAATTACATCACTCTGTCCATTTTTCTAAGGCCCAATTTAATGCCACAAACTCTTACATTCATTACTCTTCAATAAATACCTTCTCTTAACTACCTAATGCCTTTATAATCAACTCTTCTCTAGTTAAATACTTCTACCATTACATTCCATTAATCTCCAGTTATCTTAAGCCCAGTATCATACCACAAACTTCCATTCATTACTCTTTCCTATAAACACAGCCCCTTAAAACCCTTTCCTCCCTTAATACCCTTCCCTTGCTCCTTGCTAGCCACCCTTAACCCCTTCACGCCCAGATCTTCCCTTTCCTAAAAAAAAATATATTGTCGAGCCATAAAATTACGAAAAGTCACTGAATATACCAAATTAACTAGTGGACAAGGATACTAAACAGGGCATAGCTATAAAATATTACTTATAGTCACTAAGAATCGTCTAATGGTACCTAAATTATAATGGAAATGACGTTCTGGGTCTCAAGGGGTTAAGTCCAATTTAATTTCACCTACTCTTACATATATTACTCTTCTCTATAAAATTAAATATAGCCTTTAAACCCTTCCTCCCTTACCCCCCCCTTGCTTGGCACTTCTCCCCCCTCCCCCCCATACCCTGGCGCCACGTGGGGTGCCAAGTGCCAAGGGAGTCTGCTGGTGCCAATGCCAAGCCTGCCTTTCCCCTCACAGCCTCAGCCACACACACACACACGCACACACGCTCCTCGAGGCACCACCACCACCACATCACCACCACAATGCCGCCCAAGTTTGATCCCACGGAGATTAAAGTTGGTGAGTACATTCATGAGAATTATATATATTTTTTTAAGTTTTAAGAATTATAAGTATACCACTGAGATTACAATAGGGATAGACTTTTAAATGTATGATAGTATGTAGATAGTAGTAGATGGTATGTCTTTTAATCTTGAGAATAGGTAAGTATAGTGATGAGACATATTTTTTTTGAGGTTTAAAATTTAGGTTTAGGTTTCAAATTTTTTTTTATAGTTTTTTTAAGTTTTTTTTTTTAGGTTTTAAGTCACAAAACAAATATTTTCTTAGGGTTTTATTTTTTTTTATTTTTAGGTTTAAGTTTTTTTTTTTTTTTTTTTTTTTACATTTATTATTATTATTATTATTTTTTTTTTTAATCATAAGAATCAAATATCTTATATAAGTCAGTGAGCTCTATAGTGTGTTGCGTCTTATAGTCAATTTTTGTCTATTTTCTTATAAGTCAAGAACAAGTGATGGTTTTTATAGTTATTTTAAGTTTTAAGTCACAAGAATAAAATATCTTCAGTCAGTGAGCTCTATAGTGTGTTGCGTGATAGTCTTATAGTCAATTTTTGTCTATTTTCTCATTTATAAGTCAAGAAAAAGTGATGGTTTTAGTACTGTATAAGAAAATCCAAGGCTGGTGACGTATAAGAACCTAAGAAAATAACCTTATCATATTATTTACCCCTTCACGCCCAGATCTTTCCTTGGCTATAAAAAATTGTCTGTTGTCAGCCATAAAATTACAAAAAGTCACAAAATACCAAATTAGTTAGTGGACAAGGATATTAACTAACCAACTAACTAACTAATTCTCTTTCTCTTTCTCTAACTAACTCTCTTTCTCTAACTAACTCTCTTTCTGTATAGCTAATATTAACCCCTTCACGCCCAGATCTTTCCTTGGCTATAAAAAAAATCGTCTGTTGTCGAGCCATAACATTACAAAAAGTCACTGAATATACCAAATGAGTTAGTGGACAAGGATACTAAACAGGTCATATCTATAAAACATTGCTTATAGTCACTAAAAAATCGTCTAATGGTACCCAAATTACAATGGAAATTACGTTCTGGGTCTCAAGGGGTTAGAAATCACCTTACATCCCATTCATTGTTTACCTGTGATAAATATTTGGCGAACTCATTTTCATATCAATGTGAATATATCTATAATCTATCATACCATTATAGGTTTTAACTAATATAGATAGATAGATAGATAGATAAAGATAGATAGATAGATAGATAGATAGATAGATAGATAGATAGATAGATAGATAGATAGATAGATAGATAGATAGAGATAGATAGATAGATAGATAGATAGATAGATAGCTTTGGTTGAACTTTACGAGGACGCGAGGACAAGGTAGAGTATTGCTTGTGTGTGTGTGTGTGTGTGTGTGTGTGTGTGTGTGTGTGTGTGTGTGTGTGTGTGTTAAGGGAATGATGGAAGGAGGTATAGCAAATCCGCCACGTGTTTCTGCCCCCGAGTGTAAATTTAGACGACGTGAGGGTAACAGGCCCCCCTTCTCTCTCTCTCTCTCTCTCTCTCTCTCTCTCTCTCTCTCTCTCTCTCTCTCTCTCTCTCTCATGCTAACACAAGATGTAACCATTGCTTTCCACCGTTAACACAAGAAAGGCGTCCAAGTTACCAATCGCTCCTATATTAAAAAAATTAAAAAATAAACTAAGGAATATAATAAGCCTACAGACGCTATAGGCTCAAACGGAAAAAAAAAAAAAAAAAAAAAAAAAAAAAACTCAACAAGATTTCCTTTCCCATCAATCCATGTGTGTGTGTACCGTACATAACACTATAGTCGCCAGTCACTCGCCACTGCACTAATGTCGCCAGGCACAATATATTACGAAGTTTAGCATCACTACAGCCTTGTATGTGCCACTGAAGACATGCAGTGTGATGTACATAATATAAACTACTGTGTATCATCTTCAGTGGCACATACAAATCAGTAGTGATGCTAAAATTCGTAATATATTGTGCCTGGCGACATTAGTGCAGTGGCGAGTGACTGGCGACTATAGTGTTATCTACGGTAAGTCAAGTCTCTGAATTAACTGCCACGTAGCAATATAACCTCCTATCATACACTGTGGTTACATTATAAGAGTTTGTACTCACCCAAATTACGGCTAGTATAATGAGTAGTAGTATCCTTAATGCATTAGGTAAGATATCCATTAAGGTAGATCTCCATTAGGTAAGGATAGTATAATGAGTAGTATCCTTATCCTTATATCCTTCCCTGCGCATTCGGTCAGCGGTTCAAGCCCACCAAGTTCGTCCTGGCGTGGTGGCGCTTTGTATAGTCATAACCTTGTAGTTGGTACTTGCAAAGTGTCTAGATAGGATCAAAGTATCTTATCTTATCTTATCCTTATATCCTTAGCGGTAACAACATAAGAGTTTGTAGCTACTCGCCCAAATTTCCCAAAGTCTCCCCGCGTAGAAAAATGTCGCGGCCGTCACCAAGAAATTCGCGGCGTGACTGATTCAAATTTGCGTAATTTTCCAAATGAAACCGAACTTCCTTTAGTGGACGAAACTATATATTTCTGGTAAGTTTTAATGTGTTTTTAATTAATCTGCTAACCGTTTCTGTCGCAAATCACTTTTTTTTTCACCAACGCAACAAAAATGACAAAACAAAAATTGAACCTGAAAAAAAAAAAATTGAACCTAAAAAAAAAAAAAATTAACCAAAAAAAATTGAACCTAAAAAATATATATATAAAAAAAAGATTTGCGACAGAAACAGTTATTTAGCAGATTCATTTAAACACATCAAAACTTACCAGAAAAAAATAGTTTCGTCCACCAAAGTGAATTCAGTGTTCATGTGAAATAATACCCAAATTTGTAATCTCTCATTATTTTTTGAGAGACCTATTATTTTTTCAGGCCTTTGCTTAAGACTTAACTATAGAACAAATATAGTCTTCTCTTATAAGTCGTCTGTCTCCCTCAAAACAAGAGTCATTCACTTAATCCCAGACGTATAGGTTGATACTTCCTGGCTGGGCACAGAATCACGCCGCCAGATATTGAACGCACTCACACGCACTCAAACGCACTCAACGCAGCGGCTCCGGGTGTCACGCTCGCGCACCCTCGACCAACGCCAACGGTAAAATGAACACACAAAAAACGCGACCAACGGCAAAATAAACTAAAAAAACCCGCGACCAACGCCAAAATAAAATAACAAATTAATAAACGCGACCAACGGTAAAATTAACAACCAAAACTCACGACCCGCCACGCGACCAACGGCTCAATTAACGTGTTAAATAAATTAATATGAAACATTAATATTATACATAGAATCACAAGAACTACGTACCTCGTGTAGGTCTCGCGGCCTCTTGTAGCTTCCTTATTTTCTTATGTTCTCACGCCGTCAGGTATTGAACGCACGTAACGAACGCACTCAAAGCACTCAACGCACTCAACGCAGGGGGTGTCACGCTCGCTCGACCCGTCACGCGACCAACGGCAAAATTTAAAGTGTAAACAAAATATTTTGAAACAATAAAAAAACTGATAATCAAACAATAATTAAACAATAAGTAAACAACAGTAAATAAAACAATAATAAACAATAATTAAACCATACTAAACAATAATAAGTAAATTAAAGTAATTTAAACTAGACTAATAAAAAAACGTTACTTTCGATAATCAAAATTTTATTCGCCGCGCCAAGTCCAACATGAAAATCCTCACAATGACGCAATCTACTACCCATGAAATAACAAGACTTATTATCTATTATCTTATACTATTTTTGAAGCGTACCATCGACCGTCTAACCTCATAAATAAATAAGACTCCGGCAACACAATAACTCCATAATAAAGTAGTAGTAATATATGAGATATGATAATACATGAGATATAGCAGAGTAAATAAAACGTAGGTAGCTTAACTTAAAAAAACTCTTCCCTGCACATTAACGTAGCTCAACGTAAAACCCTTCCCTTCACCTTACCTTTGCGGTGCAGTGAAGTGGCGTGCATTGGTGGTGAAGTAATACCCATAACACAATTACTCCATTACAAAATAGTAGGTCTACATGAGATAATGGCTAGGCTTGGTAAAACGTAGCTACACTTAACAAAATACCTTCACCGCGTCGCCTCGCCCACCCTACGACGCCACTCCCGGGGTCACCACACTCGAGCCCCCATGTAGGCTGCCTTCCCATACCAAACAACTAACTCTCGACAAGATTGATTGTAATGCCAAAAAGGGGAAATGTGCCAGACATCAGAGGTCATATGGCACAACTATCAGTACATTTTTTAACATGCTAACTGGGCGACCAAAATGTCTTCCTTTGATGAAAAACTGTCGCCCAGTAAGGACATTTTTAAGCTACTAGACGACAAAATATCTATTCATAAACACCTTCCTGGATGCAATGGCTCATCATGTCTGTGTGTGCTAAATGTGTATGCAAGAAGTACGGATTCAAGCTGGAAAAGCGTAATTTAAAAAAGAAATAGGGAAAAACTGGTTCACAAATAGGGTGGTAAATGATTGGCATGGACTCACCACCCCTCTGGATATCCAAGGAATGTCGCCCATTGAGATTTGCTTAAAAAATGCACTGACAACTCTGGACAAGAAGCATCAACTTGCCCCAGCCAGGAGCCTTGTGAGCCCCCTTGGCCTCATCCACGCCGGATTGTCTCTTACAGATACAACCCGATGGAAGCTTACCAATAAAACACTTCACCACTTGCCCTTACCTTTGCGGTGCAGTAAAGTTACGTGCATTAATTGGTGGCGAAATAATACCGTCCATCATAACTCAAAGTAGTACATGAGATAACGGCAGGCTTAAAGAACGTAGCTTACCAATAAAACACTTCACTACTTGCACACTACCTTCGCGTTGCAGTGAAGTAATACCGATGACACAATTACTCCATCATAAAGTAGTAGTACATGAATATGGCAGGGTTAATAGAACATAGCCAATAAAACAGTTAACAATGTCACCTACCTTTGCGTTGCAGTGAAGTTGCGTGCCATCGGCGGCGAGGTCGGCGCCACCTCGTCCCTGGCGCCCAAGGTCGGCCCCCTCGGCCTGTCCCCCAAGAAGGTCGGCGAGGATATCTGCAAGGCCACCTCTGCTTGGAAGGGCCTCAAGGTACGTCCACTATATAGTAATACACTCGCGTTGCTGCACACACTGCTATAATGGCGGGAACACGTGTGCTACAGCGGCACAGCCTACCACGGCAGGAACCAATCCTCTTCTACTTCCTCTTGTGACCTCTTCCGCTCAGAACTGCTTCAAAGCTTCGTAGTTCTTCCCCTCTCCTCTAGTGACTAGTGTTGGCTGTTGGGGGAATTGCCACCACCCCGGGAGGCGGGTCACAACCCCCCGGTACCCATTCACTGCTGGGTGGACAGGGGCTTGGGTTTTAAAAGACTGCTAACTCGCTAACTAAACACGTGTTCACAGCCTCTCACGGAAGGAACCAATCTTCTTCTACTTCTTCTTGTGACCTCTTCCGCTTAGAAATGCTTCCTAGGTCCTCTTCCCTTCTTCCTCCTCTCCTCTCCTCTAGTGTTGGGGGAAGCCATCAGCCCGGGAGGCGAGTCACAAACCCCCGGCACCCATTCACTGCTGGGTGGACAGGGGCTCGGGTTTTACAAAGACTGCTAATTCTTGCTAACTAAACGTAAACAAAAAACTGAGCAAAAGTTTGACTTCATTAAACTTTCTTACAATTTATAGTTTTTCTATTTCTTGGTACTGTTACTAGGGTTTTAGGCCGTCTACTTTGATATACACACTTTTCTTTACATATTTTGAACGTCAGGGTGGCTCAATGGATAGGGATTCTGTGTAGCTAGGTAGCGTCCCTGTGTTCGAGTCCCAGTTACTGCTAATTGAGTTTATCCTGGCATGTTGGCCATTTATATCATCTATACCTATCCTTGCTGTTGTCTAGATAGGATTCAAATACATCTCCTTTTTCGAGAGAGAGAGAGAGAGAGAGAGAGAGAGAGTATTCGGTATTGACATTTCTCCTAAAATGATGAATGCCCCTAAATCTTCCCAATAAATGTTCTTTGTGGACTCAGTAGACAGGTAGTTAGTGCGGAGTCCTTAGAGAGCTTTAAAAGGAGGCTAGATCAATTCATGGATGGGGATGAAAGGTGGATGTAGGTAGTGTTAAGTAACAGGAACTACCTCGTGTAGGTCTCCCAGCCTCTTGTAGCTTCCTTATGTTCTTATGTTCTTTTCAGGTGACAGTGCGGTTGACCATACAGAACCGCCAGGCGACGGTGGAGGTGGTGCCCACAGCCGCTGCCTTGCTGATCAGAGCCCTCAAGGAGCCTCCCAGAGACAGGAAAAAGGTGTGCTTTTTTAAAAATTAGTATGCCTCCGTATGCCTTAAATTAGTATGCCTCCTGTATGACCGCCCATTTGGTGTTATAATCTCACTTTACCTTCCTATAACATGTTCCAGAAGGTGTTATATGATATACCTTCCTATAACATGTTGAAGAAGGTGTTATATCTCACTGTACCTTCCTATAACATGTTGAAGAAGGTGTTATATCTCACTGTACCTTCCTATAACATGTTCCAGAAGGTGTTATATGATATACCTTCCCATAACATGTTCCAGAAGGTGTTATATGATATACCTTCCTATAACATGTTGAAGAAGGTGTTATATCTCACTGTACCTTCCTATAACATGTTGAAGAAGGTGTTATATGATATACCTTCCTATAACATGTTGAAGAAGGTGTTATATCTCACTGTACCTACCTATAACATGTTGAAGAAGGTGTTATATCTCACTGTACCTTCCTATAACATGTTGAAGAAGGTGTTATATCTCACTGTACCTACCTATAACATGTTGAAGAAGGTGTTATATCTCACTGTACCTTCCTATAACATGTTGAAGAAGGTGTTATATCTCACTGTACCTTCCTATAACATGTTCCTAAAGGTGTTATATCTCACTGTACCTTCCTATAACATGTTGAAGAAGGTGTTATATCTCACTGTACCTTCCTATAACATGTTGAAGGTGTTATATCTCACTGTACCTACCTATAACATGTTGAAGAAGGTGTTATATCTCACTGTACCTTCCTATAACATGTTGAAGAAGGTGTTATATCTCACTGTACCTTCCTATAACATGTTGAAGAAGGTGTTATATCTCACTGTACCTTCCTATAACATGTTGAAGGTGTTATATCTCACTGTACCTTCCTATAACATGTTGAAGAAGGTGTTATATCTCACTGTACCTTCCTATAACATGTTGAAGAAGGTGTTATATCTCACTGTACCTTCCTATAACATGTTGAAGAAGGTGTTATATCTCACTGTACCTTCCTATAACATGTTGAAGAAGGTGTTATATCTCACTGTACCTTCCTATAACATGTTGAAGAAGGTGTTATATCTCACTGCACCTTCCTATAACATGTTGAAGAAGGTGTTATATCTCACTGTACCTTCCTATAACATGTTCCTAAAGGTGTTATATCTCACTGTACCTTCCTATAACATGCTCCTAAAGGTGTTATCTTATATTATATCTCACTGTACCTTCCTATAACATGTTGAAGAAGGTGTTATATCTCACTGTACCTTCCTATAACATGTTGAAGAAGGTGTTATATCTCACTGTACCTTCCTATAACATGCTCCAGAAGGTGTTATATCTCACTGTACCTTCCAATAACATGTTCCTAAAGGTGTTATCTTATATTATATCTCACTGTACCTTCCTATAACATGTTGAAGAAGGTGTTATATCTCACTGTACCTTCCTATAACATGTTGAAGAAGGTGTTATATCTCACTGTACCTTCCTATAACATGTTCCTAAAGGTGTTATATGATATTATATCTCACTGTACCTTCCTATAACATGTTCCTAAAGGTGTTATATGATATTATATCTCACTGTACCTTCCTATAACATGTTGAAGAAGGTGTTATATCTCACTGTACCTTCCTATAACATGTTGAAGAAGGTGTTATATCTCACTGTACCTTCCAATAACATGTTCCTAAAGGTGTTATCTTATATTATATCTCACTGTACCTTCCTATAACATGTTCCAGAAGGTGTTATATGATATTATACCTTCCTATAACATGTTCCAGAAGGTGTTATATGATATTATACCTTCCTATAACATGTTCCAGAAGGTGTTATATCTCAGTTTACCTCCCTATAACATGTTCCAGAAGGTGTTATATGATATTATACCTTCCTATAACATGCTCCAGAAGGTGTTATATCTCAGTTTACCTTCCTATAACATGTTCCAGAAGGTGTTATATGATATTATACCTTCCTATAACATGCTCCAGAAGGTGTTATATCTCACTGTACCTTCCTATAACATGTTCCTAAAGGTGTTATATCTCACTGTACCTTCCTATAACATGTTGAAGAAGGTGTTATATCTCACTGTACCTTCCTATAACATGTTGAAGGTGTTATATCTCACTGTACCTTCCTATAACATGTTGAAGAAGGTGTTATATCTCACTGTACCTTCCTATAACATGTTCCTAAAGGTGTTATATCTCACTGTACCTTCCTATAACATGTTGAAGAAGGTGTTATATCTCACTGTACCTTCCTATAACATGTTGAAGGTGTTATATCTCACTGTACCTTCCTATAACATGTTGAAGAAGGTGTTATATCTCACTGTACCTTCCTATAACATGTTGAAGAAGGTGTTATATCTCACTGTACCTTCCTATAACATGTTGAAGGTGTTTATATCTCACTGTACCTTCCTATAACATGTTGAAGAAGGTGTTATATCTCACTGTACCTTCCTATAACATGTTGAAGAAGGTGTTATATCTCACTGTACCTTCCTATAACATGTTGAAGAAGGTGTTATATCTCACTTTACCTTCCTATAACATGTTCCTAAAGGTGTTATCTTATATTATATCTCACTGTACCTTCCTATAACATGTTGAAGAAGGTGTTATATATCACTGTGCCTTCCTATAACATGTTCCTAAAGGTGTTATCTTATATTATATCTCACTGTACCTTCCTATAACATGTTGAAGAAGGTGTTATATGATATTATACCTTCCTATAACATGCTCCCGGTGTTATATCTCAGTTTACCTCCCTATAACATGTTCCAGAAGGTGTTATATGATATTATACCTTCCTATAACATGTTCCAGAAGGTGTTATATGATATTATACCTTCCTATAACATGTTCCAGAAGGTGTTATATCTCAGTTTACCTCCCTATAACATGTTCCAGAAGGTGTTATATGATATTATACCTTCCTATAACATGTTCCAGAAGGTGTTATATCTCAGTTTACCTCCCTATAACATGTTCCAGAAGGTGTTATATGATATTATACCTTCCTATAACATGTTCCAGAAGGTGTTATATCTCAGTTTACCTCCCTATAACATGTTCCAGAAGGTGTTATATGATATTATACCTTCCTATAACATGTTCCAGAAGGTGTTATATGATATTATACCTTCCTATAACATGTTCCAGAAGGTGTTATATCTCAGTTTACCTCCCTATAACATGTTCCAGAAGGTGTTATATGATATTATACCTTCCTATAACATGCTCCAGAAGGTGTTATATCTCAGTTTACCTTCCTATAACATGTTCCAGAAGGTGTTATATCTCAGTTTACCTCCCTATAACATGTTCCAGAAGGTGTTATATGATATTATACCTTCCTATAACATGTTCCAGAAGGTGTTATATCTCAGTTTACCTCCCTATAACATGTTCCAGAAGGTGTTATATGATATTATACCTTCCTATAACATGTTCCAGAAGGTGTTATATCTCAGTTTACCTCCCTATAACATGTTCCAGAAGGTGTTATATGATATTATACCTTCCTATAACATGTTCCAGAAGGTGTTATATGATATTATACCTTCCTATAACATGTTCCAGAAGGTGTTATATCTCAGTTTACCTCCCTATAACATGTTCCAGAAGGTGTTATATGATATTATACCTTCCTATAACATGCTCCAGAAGGTGTTATATCTCAGTTTACCTTCCTATAACATGTTCCAGAAGGTGTTATATGATATTATACCTTCCTATAACATGCTCCAGAAGGTGTTACATCTCAGTTTACCTTCCTATAACATGTTGAAGAAGGTGTTATATCTCACTGTACCTTCCTATAACATGTTGAAGAAGGTGTTATATCTCACTGTACCTTCCTATAACATGTTGAAGAAGGTGTTATATCTCACTGCACCTTCCTATAACATGTTGAAGAAGGTGTTATATCTCACTGTACCTTCCTATAACATGTTCCTAAAGGTGTTATATCTCACTGTACCTTCCTATAACATGCTCCTAAAGGTGTTATCTTATATTATATCTCACTGTACCTTCCTATAACATGTTGAAGAAGGTGTTATATCTCACTGTACCTTCCTATAACATGTTGAAGAAGGTGTTATATCTCACTGTACCTTCCTATAACATGCTCCAGAAGGTGTTATATCTCACTGTACCTTCCAATAACATGTTCCTAAAGGTGTTATCTTATATTATATCTCACTGTACCTTCCTATAACATGTTGAAGAAGGTGTTATATCTCACTGTACCTTCCTATAACATGTTGAAGAAGGTGTTATATCTCACTGTACCTTCCTATAACATGTTCCTAAAGGTGTTATATGATATTATATCTCACTGTACCTTCCTATAACATGTTCCTAAAGGTGTTATATGATATTATATCTCACTGTACCTTCCTATAACATGTTGAAGAAGGTGTTATATCTCACTGTACCTTCCTATAACATGTTGAAGAAGGTGTTATATCTCACTGTACCTTCCAATAACATGTTCCTAAAGGTGTTATCTTATTTATATCTCACTGTACCTTCCTATAACATGTTCCAGAAGGTGTTATATGATATTATACCTTCCTATAACATGTTCCAGAAGGTGTTATATGATATTATACCTTCCTATAACATGTTCCAGAAGGTGTTATATCTCAGTTTACCTCCCTATAACATGTTCCAGAAGGTGTTATATGATATTATACCTTCCTATAACATGCTCCAGAAGGTGTTATATCTCAGTTTACCTTCCTATAACATGTTCCAGAAGGTGTTATATGATATTATACCTTCCTATAACATGCTCCAGAAGGTGTTATATCTCACTGTACCTTCCTATAACATGTTCCTAAAGGTGTTATATCTCACTGTACCTTCCTATAACATGTTGAAGAAGGTGTTATATCTCACTGTACCTTCCTATAACATGTTGAAGGTGTTATATCTCACTGTACCTTCCTATAACATGTTGAAGAAGGTGTTATATCTCACTGTACCTTCCTATAACATGTTCCTAAAGGTGTTATATCTCACTGTACCTTCCTATAACATGTTGAAGAAGGTGTTATATCTCACTGTACCTTCCTATAACATGTTGAAGGTGTTATATCTCACTGTACCTTCCTATAACATGTTGAAGAAGGTGTTATATCTCACTGTACCTTCCTATAACATGTTGAAGAAGGTGTTATATCTCACTGTACCTTCCTATAACATGTTGAAGGTGTTATATCTCACTGTACCTTCCTATAACATGTTGAAGAAGGTGTTATATCTCACTGTACCTTCCTATAACATGTTGAAGAAGGTGTTATATCTCACTGTACCTTCCTATAACATGTTGAAGAAGGTGTTTATATCTCACTTTACCTTCCTATAACATGTTCCTAAAGGTGTTATCTTATATTATATCTCACTGTACCTTCCTATAACATGTTGAAGAAGGTGTTATATATCACTGTGCCTTCCTATAACATGTTCCTAAAGGTGTTATCTTATATTATATCTCACTGTACCTTCCTATAACATGTTGAAGAAGGTGTTATATGATATTATACCTTCCTATAACATGCTCCCGGTGTTATATCTCAGTTTACCTCCCTATAACATGTTCCAGAAGGTGTTATATGATATTATACCTTCCTATAACATGTTCCAGAAGGTTGTTATATGATATTATACCTTCCTATAACATGTTCCAGAAGGTGTTATATCTCAGTTTACCTCCCTATAACATGTTCCAGAAGGTGTTATATGATATTATACCTTCCTATAACATGTTCCAGAAGGTGTTATATCTCAGTTTACCTCCCTATAACATGTTCCAGAAGGTGTTATATGATATTATACCTTCCTATAACATGTTCCAGAAGGTGTTATATCTCAGTTTACCTCCCTATAACATGTTCCAGAAGGTGTTATATGATATTATACCTTCCTATAACATGTTCCAGAAGGTGTTATATGATATTATACCTTCCTATAACATGTTCCAGAAGGTGTTATATCTCAGTTTACCTCCCTATAACATGTTCCAGAAGGTGTTATATGATATTATACCTTCCTATAACATGCTCCAGAAGGTGTTATATCTCAGTTTACCTTCCTATAACATGTTCCAGAAGGTGTTATATCTCAGTTTACCTCCCTATAAACATGTTCCAGAAGGTGTTATATGATATTATACCTTCCTATAACATGTTCCAGAAGGTGTTATATCTCAGTTTACCTCCCTATAACATGTTCCAGAAGGTGTTATATGATATTATACCTTCCTATAACATGTTCCAGAAGGTGTTATATCTCAGTTTACCTCCCTATAACATGTTCCAGAAGGTGTTATATGATATTATACCTTCCTATAACATGTTCCAGAAGGTGTTATATGATATTATACCTTCCTATAACATGTTCCAGAAGGTGTTATATCTCAGTTTACCTCCCTATAACATGTTCCAGAAGGTGTTATATGATATTATACCTTCCTATAACATGCTCCAGAAGGTGTTATATCTCAGTTTACCTTCCTATAACATGTTCCAGAAGGTGTTATATGATATTATACCTTCCTATAACATGCTCCAGAAGGTGTTACATCTCAGTTTACCTTCCTATAACATGTTGAAGAAGGTGTTATATCTCACTGTACCTTCCTATAACATGTTGAAGAAGGTGTTATATCTCACTGTACCTTCCAATAACATGCTCCAGAAGGTGTTACATCTCAGTTTACCTTCCTATAACATGTTGAAGAAGGTGTTATATCTCACTGTACCTTCCTATAACATGTTGAAGAAGGTGTTATATCTCACTGTACCTTCCAATAACATGCTCCTAAAGGTGTTATCTTATATTATATCTCAGTTTATCTACCTATACCATGTTCCAGAAGGTGTTATATGATATTATACCTTCCTGTAACATGTTGAAGAAGGTGTTATATCTCACTGTACCTTCCTATAACATGTTGAAGAAGGTGTTATATCTCACTGTACCTTCCTATAACATGCTCTCAGAAGTGTATATACTTCACTTTAACCTTCTAAACATTTGAAGAGGTGCTATATCTACTGTACCTATCCTATAAATTTGAAGAAGGTGTAACTCCTCAATGTAAGACGTTCCTATAACTGTTGAGATATAGGTTCTAAGGTTTATATTTCACTCTTCTCCTATAACATGTGAGTCCTAAGTGTTATTATATATTATATACACTGTACCTTCTATACATGTTGAAAGGCTTTTATATCCGTGTGCCTTCCTATAACATGTTCCTAAAGGTGTTATCTTATATATATTCTTACCTTCCTATAACATGTTGAAGAAGGGTTATATGTTTATACCTTCCTATAACATGTCCCAGGTGTTATATCTCAGTTTACCTCCTATAACATGTTCCAGAAGGTTTATCTATTTACCTTCCTATAACATGTTCCAGAAGGTGTTATTGATATTATTATAACTTTCCAAACGTGTTCATGAAGTTTACTATCTCAGTTTCCCCCTTTAACTGTTCAGAAGGTGCTATATGATATTAACGTCTATAACATGTTTCCAGAAGGTGTTATATCTCAGTTTACCCCCTTAACATTTCCAGAAGTGTTATATGATATTTACCTTCCTATAACATGTTCCAGAAGGTGTTATATCTCATTTACCTCCCTATAACATGTTCCGAAGGTGTATATTTCTAAACCTTTCCTATAACATGTTTCCAAATGTTCTATGATATTTATACCTTCCTATAACATGTTCCAGAAGGTGTTTCAATTCTAATTTACCTCCTATAACATGTTCCAGAAGGTGTATATATATTTACCTTCCTATAACATGCTCCAAGGTGTTATATCTCAGTTTACCTTCCTATAACATGTTCCAAAGGTGTTTATATTCAGTTTACCTCCTATAACATGTTCCAGAAGGTGTTATATTGATATTATACCCTTCAAATCCATACTCAGTTAACCTCAAATGTTCCAAAGGTGTTATATCTCAGTTTACCTCCCTATAACATGTTCCAGAAGGTGTTATATATTTATACCTTCCTATAACATGTTCCAGAAGGTTAATTAGTTTATCCTCCTATAACGTTAAGAAGGTGTTATCGATATTATACCTTCCTATAACATGTTCCAGAAGGTTTATATATATTACCTTCCTATAACATGTTCCAGAAGGTGTTATATCTCAGTTTACCTCCCATTAAAGGTTTCATAAGGTGTTTATTAATTTATACCTTCCTTAACATGCTCCAGAAGGTGTTTATCTCAGTTTACCTTCCTATAACGATTTCCAGAAGGTGTTATAATATTAACCTTCCTATAACTGCTCCGATGTTCAAAGTCTCATTTACCTTCCTTATAAAGTTGAAGAAGAGGTGTTAATCTCACTTCTAAACTTCCTAAAGCATTGATCTAGAGTTTTATAACTGTTAACCTTCCAATACACTGCTCCAAAGGTGTTAATTCAGTTTACCTTCCTATAACATGTTGAAAAGGTGTTATATCTCACTGTACCTCCTATAACATGTTGAAGAAGGTGTTTATATCTACTGTACCTTCAATAACATGTTCAGAAGGTGTTATCTTATATTATATCTCATTTATCTACCTATACCATGTTCCAGAAGGTGTTATATGATATTATACCTTCCTGTAACATGTTAAGAAGGTGTTATATCTCACTGTACCTTCCTATAACTTTGAAGAAGGTGTTATATCTCACTGTACCTTCCTATACATGCTCCAGAAGGTGTTATCTCACTGTACCTTCCTATAACATGTTGAAGAAGTTCTATATCTCACTGTACCTTCCTATAACATGTTAAGAAGGTGTTAATCAGTTTACTGATATACCTTCCTATAACATGTTGAAGAAGGTGTTATATCTCACTGTCCTTCCTATAACATGTTGAAGAAGGTGTTATATCTCACTGTACCTTCCTATAACATGTTAAGAAGGTGTTATATCTCACTGTACCTTCCTATAACATGTTGAAGAAGGTGTTATATCTCACTGTACCTTCCAAAATGTTCAAAGGTTTTATCTTAATTATATCTCCAGTACCTTCTTATAACATGTTTCCAGGTTTATATCAATTTCCTTCCTATACATGCTCCAGAAGGTGTATTGATATATACCTTCCTATAACATGTTGAAGGTGTTATATCTCACTGTACCTTCCTATAACATGTTCCAGAAGGTGTTATATGATATTATACCTTCCTATAACATGTCCAGAAGGTGTTATATCTCCTGTACCTTCCTATAACATGTTAGAAGGTGTTATATCTCACTGTACCTTCCAATAACATGCTCCTAAAGGTGTTATCTTATTATATCTCAGTTTATCTCCTATACCATGTTCCAGAAGGTGTTATATTATATTATACCTTCCTAACATGTTAAGAAGGTGTGTTATTTCACTTACCTTCCTATAACATGTTGAAGAAGGTGTTAATCTACTGTACCTCCATAACGTGTTCCTAAAGGTGTTATCTTTAATTATATCTCACTGTACCTTCCTAACATGTTGAAGAAGGTGTATATATATGATATTACCTTCCTATAACATGCTCCAGAAGGTGTTAATCTCAGTTTACCTTCCTAGTAACATGTTCCAAAGGTGTTATATGTATTATACCTTCCTATAACTGCTCCAGAAGGTGTTAATCAGTTTACCTTCCTATAACATGTTTAAGAAGGTGTTATATCACTGTACCTTCCTATAACATGTTGAAGAAGTGTTATATCTCACTGTACCTTCCAATAACATGCTCCAGAAGGTGTTACATCTCAGTTTACCTCCTATAACCATGTTGAAAAGGTGTTATATCTCACTGTACCTTCCTATAACATGTTGAAGAAGGTGTTATATCTCACTGTACCTTCCAATAACATGCTCTAAAGGTTTCTTATATTATACCTTCCCTTATCTACCTATACCATGTTCCAGAAGTTTAATATATATTATCCTTCCTTAACATGTTGAAGAAGGTGTTATATCTCACTGTACCTTCCTATAACATGTTGAAGAAGGTGTTATATCTCACTGTACCTTCCTATACATGCTCAAAGGTGTTATTCTCACTGTACCTTCCTATAACATTGAAGAAGTTTTTATTCACTTACTGCCTTAACATGTTGAAGAAGGGTTATATCTCACTTACCTTCCTATAACATGTTGAAGAAGGTGTTATATCTCACGTGTACCTTCCTATAACATGAAGAAGGTGTTTATATCCACTTTCCTTCCATAACATGTTGAAGAAGGTTTATATTCATTACCTTCCTTAAACATGTTGAAGAGTGTTAATCTCACGTTATCCAATAACATGTTCTAAAGGTGTTATCTATATTAATTCTCACTGTTACCTTCCTATAACATGTTCCAGAAGGTGTTATATATTATACCTTCCATATAACATTCCGAAGGTGTTAATATATTAATATTCCTATAACAGTTGAAGGTGTTTATATCTCACTGTCCACTTTATAAATGTTTCCAGAAGTGTTATATATATACCTTCCTATAACATGCTCCAGAAGGTGTTATATCTCACTGTACCTTCCTATAACATGTTGAAGAAGGTGTTATATCTCACTGTACCTTCCAATAACATTCTAAAGGTTATCTATATTATATCTCAGTTTACTACCTATACCATGTTTCCAGAAGGTGTTATATTAATTAATACCTTCCTTAACATGTTAAGAAGTGTTATTCTCACTGTACCTTCCTATAACATGTTGAAGAAGGTGTTATATCTCACTTACCCTCCATACATGTTCCTAAAGGTGTTATCTATATATCTCACTGTACCTTCCTAAACATGTTGAAGAAGTGTTATATGATTATACCTTCCTATAACATGTCCAGAAGTGTTATATCTCATTTACCTTCCTAAATTCCAGAAGTGTTATTGATATTATACTTCCTATAACATGCTCCAGAAGGTGTTACATCTCAGTTTAACCTTCCTATAACATGTTGAGAAGGGTTATATCTCACTGTACCTTCCTATAACTGTTGAAGAGGTGTTATATCTACTTACCTTCCAATAACATGCTCCAAAGGTGTTACATCTCAGTTTACCTTCCTATAACATGTTGAGAAGGTGTTATATCTCATGTACCTTCTATAACATGTTGAAGAAGGTGTTATATCTCACTGTACCTTCCAATAACATGTCCTAAAGGTGTTATCTTATTATATCTCATTTATTATATACCATGTTCCAGAAGGTGTTATATGATTTATACCTTCCTGTAAATGTTGAAGAAGGTGTTTATCTCCTGTACCTTCCTATAACATGTTGAAAGGTGTATATCTCACTTACCTTCCTATAACATGCTCCAGAAGGTTTAATCTCACTGTACCTTCCTATAACATGTTGAAGAAGGTTTATATCTCACTGTACCTTCCTATACATGTGAAAGGTGTTATATCCACTGTACCTTCCTATAACATGTTGAAGAAGGTTATATCTCACTGTACCTTCCTATAACATGTTGAAGAAGGTGTTATATCTCACTGTACCTTCCATAACATTTGAAGAAGGTGTTATATCTCACTGTACCTTCCTATAACACTGTTGAAAAAGGTGTTATATCTCACTGTACCTTCCAATAACATGTTCCTAAAGTGTTATCTTATATTATATCTCACTGTACCTTCCTATAACATGTTCCAGAAGGTGTTATATGATATTATACCTTCCTATAACATGCTCCAGAAGGTGTTATATGATATTATACCTTCCTATAACATGTTGAAGGTGTTATATCTCACTGTACCTTCCTATAACATGTTCCAGAAGGTGTTATATGATATTATACCTTCCTATAACATGCTCCAGAAGGTGTTATATCTCACTGTACCTTCCTATAACATGTTGAAGAAGGTGTTATATCTCACTGTACCTTCCAATAACATGCTCCTAAAGGTGTTATCTTATATTATATCTCAGTTTATCTACCTATACCATGTTCCAGAAGGTGTTATATGATATTATACCTTCCTGTAACATGTTGAAGAAGGTGTTATATCTCACTGTACCTTCCTATAACATGTTGAAGAAGGTGTTATATCTCACTGTACCCTCCAATAACATGTTCCTAAAGGTGTTATCTTATATTATATCTCACTGTACCTTCCTATAACATGTTGAAGAAGGTGTTACATCTCACTGTACCTTCCTATAACATGTTCCTAAAGGTGAAATCAAGGTGAAATCATCCAATAAACAACAAAAAACAAACCAGAAGAATGTATAAAAAATGTATAGAAGACTCTACCATTCAATTCACAAACTTATACACTACCTCTACGCCATTACATCAACAAAGAGATGACTATCAATACTCATACTAACACCAATTGACTAACCTATCCTGTCTCTCTTTGTAGGTGAAACACATCATCACAATACCATTCAACATTCACATCACAAACTCACACACTAGGTACCTCCAGACCATTCAATTAACAAAGGGACTATAGTGCTTAATCATACTACAGTAACACCTATTTATCACTATACTAACACCAATTGACTAACCTATCCTGTCTCTCTTTGTAGGTGAAACACATCATCACAATACCATTCAACATTCACATCACAAACTCACACACCAGGTACCTCCATGCCATTCAATTAACAAAGGGACTATAGTGCTTAATCATACTACAGTAACATCTATTCACCACTATACTAACACCAATTTATCACCAAAGCGCTCTTAATACTAACCTATCTCCTTCTGCCGTCAGGTCAAACACGTCAAGCACAACATGGCAGCTCAGTTTCGACCATACCATTTAATTCACAAACGTTTACACTACCTCTATGCTATCACATGAACAAAGGTACTAATACATAATCGTAATAAAACCAATTTGCTAACCTATCCTGTCTCTCTTTGTAGGTAAAACACGTCAAGCACAACGGCAACATCAGTTTCGAGGAGGTGATTACCATTGCGCGCATTATGCGGCCGCGCTCGATGGCCAGGACACTGAGAGGCACGGTGAAGGAGATCCTGGGCTCGGCAAACAGTGTGGGCTGCACCATAGACGGCCAGAGTCCCAGGGAGCTCCAGGAGGCAGTGCAGAGTGGCGACATAGAGGTCCCGGACGAGTAGCGGCGAGTGGCGAGTGGCAGCGACTTGTGGCGACTTGTTGACAGGTAACCCTACTGCCTGGTGCTGTGTGCTGAGTGCTGACCCCATGAGAACAGCACCACAAAATAATGCTAATAAATAAAAATCTAAAATATATGCATTCTTTGGTGGTGGTCTGTTAAGAGTTATCTGGTTTCAGCACACTCACTGGGCAGTAGGGGCAATAAGGTCGGGTCTGGCATCCCATCCACCCACTCAGGGCACCCTTATGGACTATTACACCCTTGTTGACTGGCAGACACACTATTAGCCTATACAGTCATGACAGCTTTACTAGAATACACAATTTGTGGAGAACCTTGATAGTGTTAGTCTTTTAGATAGCTTGATGTAACCCCTTCACGCCCAGATCTTTCCTTGGCTATAAAAAATTGTCTGTTGTTAGCCATAAAATTACGAAAAGTAGCTGAATATACCAAATTAGCTAGTCGACAAGGATACTAAACAGGTCATATCTATAAAATATTACTGATATTCACTAAAAATCGTCTAATGGTACCCAAATTACTATGAAAATTACGTTTGGGTCTCAAGGGGTTAATGCTAAAAATGGGGAAATGTGCCAGACATCAGAGGTCATATTGTTTTAGATAGAAAGGTAATTTTTGATGGTATAATTAGAGGGTATGAGATATAAAAATTCATTCTATAGAGAGGGAAATGATTGCTTCTATAGTTATTCAGTCTTCATAGATGCCTGTAGGGAAAGTTTAAGTCAATAGCAGGATCAGAAGACAAAGTTTGAGGTGTTAGTTAAGTCACATAAGTCACCAGTCAGCTCAGAAGACAAAGTTTCAGGTGTTAGTTAAGTCACATAAGTCACCAGTCAGCACATAATACAAAGTTTGAGGTGTTAGTTAAGTCACATAAGTCACCAGTCAGTCAGGGTTAAGTCACTTTGCCACGGGGAGAAAACCTCGATAATAAATCATTCAGGGTCTTCTTTACCCTTCCAGACTTTCCCTTACTTTAATGAATCACTAACTTGCTTATTCTTCTGTTTTCAGGCACTATTTTTGTCAATAAAGGCATACAATACGAGATGTATTCAATATTTACCTTCACTGATAACCCATTCACGCCCAGATCTTTCCTTTGCTATATAAAAAATCATCGTTTGTTAGCCATAAAATTACAAAAAGTCACTAAATATACCAAATTAGTTAGTGGACAAGGCTACTAAACAGGTCATATCTATAAAATATTGCTTATATTCACTCAAAATCGTCGTAGGGTACCCAAATTACAATGGAAATTACGTTCTGGGTCTCAAGGGGTGAAGGAAACGGGTCTGTTGTAATGCTACCTGAAGCACCAGATAAACTGTTTGTGCTAATGAACAAGTTTTTATTACATCAAAAGGTGGTCAATACTCTGACTTAACATCCATTTATCACAGTTTCATAAAAGGCACAAAATACTAGCTGTACAGTAAATATAGATGGCCTGTAAAGTAGTGATTGTATACAAACATGGGAACTGAAGTATGAAAGTTTGACAATTGCAAGACACTCAACTATGCCAGACCGAGCCTCAAAGTTTACTAAAAAGATAGTAAAATAGTAGATAGTAGTAGTAGATAGTAGATAGTAGTAGTAGTAGTAGTAGTAGTAGTAGTAGTAGTAGTAGTAGTAGTAGTAGTAGTAGTAGTAGTAGTAGATAGTAGTAGTAGTAGTAGTAGTAGTAGTAGTAGTAGTAGTAGATAATAGTAGTAGTAGTAGTAGTAGTAGTAGTAGTAGTAGTAGTAGTAGTAGTAGTAGTAGTAGTAGTAGTAGATAGTAAAGTAAAGAGTATCTATCTATAGTCTATTTTTTTAAACAAGGCAAAAATTCCATGTTATGTTAAGATCTCATGCTTAAAATGATACCTCTGTTTACCTGATAATATAGTTAACTCTGATAAAATACAGCTGACATTTAGAAGAAGCGTAGTATTCCCTTCTCCTGGCATCAAATATCAGGCAGTAAGCAGCAAGGGGGCAGGATTTTTTGCCTCGTTAAAAATAATACACTAGTATCTACTCCACGAAGCAAAGAATGAAAACCAAACTTAGAACTTGAATCGATAAAAAGCTTCTGGAAATTACACTACCCAATGTAACTATCTGTAGTCTCAAATATATCAAAAACTTTCTGCAGATCAATGTACAGATGAAAAAGCATTAGACTTATAGGGACTGGCAACTAAGCGGGCATTTCGTTAACTCTTCGATATTTTTGCCTTGGCCAGTCCTTTGTGATGAAAAAAAATAAAAAATAATAATAATGAGACTCCTTGATGAACTAAGCAGCAGGCATTTTGTTAACTCTTACATTTTTTTTGCCCTTGGCCAGTCCTTTGCTAAATAAAAAAAAAAAAAAACACCTAACGACAAAAAAAAAAAAAAAAAACCGGACGAACAAAAAAAAATAATGACCAAAAACAACAAAAAAAGCCTGACAAAAAACAAAAAAACCTAACGAGACCAAAAATAAATAAATAAATAAATAAATAAAAAAAAAAAAAAACACCTAACGACAAAAAAAAACAAAAAAACCGGACGAACAAAAAAAAATAACGAGACCCAAAACAACAAAAAAAGCCTGACAAAAAAAAAAAAAACACCTAACGAGACCAAAAAAAAAAAAAAAATAATAATAATAATAAAAAAAAAATATATATAAAAATCACAAGCAACGAACGAGTCTACTTGATGCGGGCCAGAACCTTGGCCCGGCGGTCCGTGTTCTGGAAGAGTGCCCGGACCAACTGTTTGGCCTCATCCGGGGTGAACTCGTGGGCCAGGGGACCTTTACCCTGAGCCCAGCGGTCCTGGATGTCCTGCAGACTGGCCCCGAGGATCACGATGAGCTCGCAGAACTTGCCCCACAGTCTCACCTGCCGCAGCACTTCCCCGGCCCCGGCGTCCTCCTCGCCCTCCACCTGTACACAAAACCACTCATTTAATTAACACAGTATTATCACATTATTTCCATATCAATTACCACATTATTACCACATCATTACATTACCACATTATTACCCTCCAACTGAAGACAAAACCACTCATTTAACACAGTATTATCACATTATTACCACATTATTTCCACATCAATTACCACATCATTACATTACCACATTATTACCCTCCAACTGAAGACAAAACCACTCATTTAACACAGTATTATCACATTATTACCACATCGATTACCACATTATTTCCACATCAATTACCACATCATTACATTACCACATTATTACCCTCCAACTGAAGACAAAACCACTCATTTAACACAGTTCCTTATTCCACACGATTACCGCACAATTCCACATCTCAATTACCAGCACTTACCGACCCGTCTCTCCCTCCAACTGTAAACAAAACCACTCATTTAATTATCACATTATTTCCCACATGATTACCACATTATTCCCCTCCTCATTTTGACCACATTATTACCCTCCAACTGAAGACAAACACTCATTTAACACAGTATTATCACATTATTTCCACATCAATTACCACATCATTACATTACCACATTATTACCCTCCACCTGAAGACAAACCACTCATTTAGAACATAAGAACATAAGAAGAACCACATTATTACCCTCCACCTAATGACAAACCACTCATTTTACCACACATTATTACCCTCCACCTGATAACTCTTCGCTCCTTCACGCATCCTACAGGAGTCATGGGAGGGCATTAGAAGTCCCACAGGATTGCTATAGTATTCCTAGGTTTTTATAAGTACTTTGACAATCGCATGGTGGCTCAAATAGGGATTAATAATACTAATACTGATCGTTGTATTGAAGTAATGATTAATCTAGCAATGCCTATCATATTGTTATGTCTTGTAGTAAGTTTTGTCTAATTTGTGGTTTTTAAGGAATATCTGAAAGAATCATGTCATTGTAAATTGGCTGAAATAGGGACTTCTAATCATTGTAACTGAAAACTGACTCCAGATTCATGTTCAGCATGCCCGATAACTGCTAGGAACTAATTTTCAAGCAAATCTATTTTTCAAAAAATATTGCAAAATTTGCAAGGTGTATGCCTTGATTTTTTTTTTAAATCACGTTTTTTTCAATAACTAAAAAACTATGGCAGAAAAGTGCAACATGAATAGAGAAGTAAATATGAAGTAGATCAAGGGCTATCATTTGGCGTAAAGCAAAAAAATATTGATTGGTAAATAACCGAAAAAATAGCATATTCGTACATTTATACAAATTATCAATTTTCGCGACAACCATGAGGTGTTTGACAAGCCGATTACTGCATCATGTAGAACACCTCAAGATGAACCTTTGTTACTTCGATAAGTTTTCTTACGACTCATAGTATTGCGGCAAAATAACAAAAACATTGATCGTCGTCAATTTTGGAATATTTTTGAGCAGCCAGAAATCCGAACAAATTTTTTTTGATAGATAATTGGAAATGCCGGGGATACAATTGTAGATCCATCCATTTACAATAACTTTTGATGGGTAAGTGTTGTTATTAATAATAGAAACAATGAGCTCTGACCTTGTACAGCGAGGGCACAAAATCCTTGAGGAGGGTGAGGATGGTGATGAGAGCTAGGGCTGCGTCGGCTGATATGTCCTCCAAGGTGACCACCCGCGCCACCACCTCCTCCACCACAGACCCCACCAACCGACCTGGGAGGGGGGAAGGAGGGAATTAATGTTAAAAAAAAGGGGAAATGTACCAGACATCAGAGGTCAAATGGCACTATGGCAAGGCATAATAAAGGGGAGAGGGGAGGGAGGGAGGACCTAGTCAGCTTGTAATGAACCACCAGGACACAATATATACTAACATACAATACAAAGAAACTTATAAACAGCATCAAGTGTTTTTTTAATACATGAGAAACACGGGTGATAGGTGAGGAACAGTTTGCATTGCTCCTACTACTTTTTTCCAAATTTATTCATAGGAAATTCAATAGGAAAGAATATATCCTAAGAGTGAAGTAATGAAAAGTGTTCCAAGAAATTATGATAAATGAAATAAAAGCAACGTTAACCCCTTCACGCCCAGATCTTTCCTTTGCTATATAAAATTGTCTGTTGTCGAGCCATAAAATAACAAAAAATGACTGAATATACCAAATTGGTTAGTGGACAAGAGTACTAAACAGGTCATAGCTATTAAAATATTGCTTATAGTCACTAAAAATCGTCTAATGGTACACAAATTACAATGGAAATTACGTTGTGGGTCTCAAGGGGTTAAGAGAACACGTAAAAACCCATCCTATCCTCCAACCTCCCCGGACTCACTGATAGCCTTGACGTAGACGCTGGCGGGCAGCACGTTGCGCCACACCCTATGGAGGAGCTGCAGCTGGTGTATGACCTGCCTCATGCCCTGCTGAGCCTTGCCCGCCCCGCTGGCGTCACACCCGAGGCTGCCCAAACCTGAGACACAATAATAATAGACACACAATAATAATACATAATAATAATAGAGACAGTAATAATAATACATAATAATAATAGAGAGTAATAATAGACACAATAATAATACAGTAATAATAGACACACAATAATAATAGACACAATAATAATTTAGAACATAAGAACATAAGAAAATAAGGAAGCTACAAGAGGCCGTGAGACCTACACGAGGTAGTTCCTGTTACTTAACACTACCTACATCCACCTTTCATCCCCATCCATGAAATTATCCAGCCTCCTTTTAAAGCTCACTATTGACTCTGCACAATTTACATTTACTACATTTTTTATCACACTATTACAGACCCAAAGAAAAATATCCCAAGCACTCACAGACAGTCACTATTTCAGACCCAAAGAAGCATGCCCCGAGCACTCACAGACACTATTTCAGACACTCACTACTTCAGACCCAAAGAAAAATATCCCAAGCACTCACAGACACTCACTATTTCAGACCCAAAGAAAAATATCCCAAGCACTCACAGACACTCACTATTTCAGACCCAAAGAAAAATATCCCAAGCACTCACAGACACTCACTATTTCAGACCCAAAGAAAAATATCCCAAGCACTCACAGACACTCACTATTTCAGACCCAAAGAAAAATATCCCAAGCACTCACAGACACTCACTACTTCAGACCCAAAGAAAAATATCCCAAGCACTCACAGACACTATTTCAGACACTCACTACTTCAGACCCAAAGAAAAATATCCCAAGCACTCACAGACACTCACTATTTCAGACCCAAAGAAAAATATCCCAAGCACTCACAGACACTATTTCAGACCCAAAGAAAAATATCCCAAGCACTCACAGACACTCACTACTTCAGACCCAAAGAAAAATATCCCAAGCACTCACAGACACTCACTATTTCAGACCCAAAGAAAAATATCCCAAGCACTCACAGACACTATTTCAGACACTCACTACTTCAGACCCAAAGAAAAATATCCCAAGCACTCACAGACACTCACTATTCAGACCCAAAGAAATATCCAGCACCACAGACACTAATATCAACCCAAGAATATCCAGCACTCCAACACTATTTCAGACCCATTACCCAAGAAAAATATCCCAAGCACTCACAACAGACACTCACTATTTCAGACCCAAAGAAAAATATCCCAAGCACTCACAGACACTCACTACTTCAGACCCAAAGAAAAATATCCCAAGCACTCACAGACACTCAACTTACTTCAGACCCAAAGAAAAATATCCCAAGCACTCACAGACACTCACTATTTCAGACCAAAGAAAAATACCCAAGCACTCACAGACACTATTTCAGACACTCACTACTTCAGACCCAAAGAAAAATATCCCAAGCACTCACAGACACTCACTATTTCAGACCCAAAGAAAAATATCCCAAGCATCACAGACACTCACTATCAGACAAGAAATATCCAGCCTCACGACTCACTTTCAGACTCAAAGAAGAATGCCCGAGCACTCACAGACACTATTTCAGACACTCACTACTTCAGACCCAAAGAAAAATATCCCAAGCACTCACAGACACTATTTCAGACCCAAAGAAAAATATCCCAAGCACTCACAGACACTCACTATTTCAGACTCAAAGAAGCATGCCCCGAGCACTCACAGACATTATTTCAGACACTCACTACTTCAGACCCAAAGAAAAATATCCCAAGCACTCACAGACACTCACTATTTCAGACCCAAAGAAAAATATCCCAAGCACTCACAGACACTCACTATTTCAGACAAGAACTCCAGCACTACAGACATTATTCAGCTATACTTCAGACCAAAGAAAAATATCCCAAGCACTCACAGACACTCACTATTTCAGACCCAAAGAAAAATATCCCAAGCACTCACAGACACTCACTATATCAGACCCAAAGAAAAATATCCCAAGCACTCACAGACACTATATTTCAGACCCAAAGAAAATATCCAAGCATCACAGACACTACTTTCAGACCCAAAGAAAAATATCCCAAGCACTCACAGACACTATTTCAGACAGTCACTACTTCAGACCCACAGAAAAATATCCCAAGCACTCACAGACACTCACTATTTCAGACCCAAAGAAGCATGCCCCGAGCACTCACAGACACTATTTCAGACACTCACTACTTCAGACCCACAGAAAAAATTCCCGACCACTCACAGACAGACTCGCGCAGTGTAGTGATGAGGGCCGACCGGTGGCTCTGCATGGCCTTCAGGAAGATGTTTGAGGCCATCTTCCTGAGCTCCTGTGCCTGGTCCAGGGTGGTGATGGTGGTGGAGCGCAGGGGCTGGGGGAGGCGGGGCCGGTACTGGTGGCCGAGGAACAGGGCGTGGTGGGCCAGGTACATGCCGTTGTTGTGCACTATTGCTGGGGGAGAGAGAGAGACAGTGTTGAAGCAGAGATAAGACAGGAAAGGAAGACAACTCATATTTGGTTTTCTTATAGTTGACTAGCATACCAAAATAAAGCCCTTTAAATAAGTATCCTATTTCTGTAAATAAGACCTGCAAACTACACTGTGATAGATGATTTAGAAAGGAAATTGATCAAAAACTATGATATATGTGGTGGTTATGCCATAGAATTAGCAAAAAGGTACTGATTCCTGGATAAAAGCAATGTTCTACCCTGACACTTACATCAACTTATCATCATTACAGCTTTAGAGAAACAAACCGAGAGAAACGTAACGAAAACCAAAAAATCACAACTATCACCACAGACGGTAAATAAATCACACAACTATACAGTATAGGTAAATACAAGACTTATTAGCTCAGTACCTGCCTGCTGTGGGAGTGTAGCCAGCTCATGGGCGTGGGCTGTGGGCACCACGTGGGAGTACAGGGTCAGGACATTGTGTACCGTGTAGAACAGTCTGCCGGCATACTCTGGGGAGCTGACACACGCCTCCTCCAGCGTCGCGTAGATCAACTCCACAAGATCACAGACAGAGGTGCTGCAAGGGAAGGGACAGATGAGTATCCTTATATTAATATTTCTTATTTGCCTGACTTCTTATAATGTTTTTGTCAGTATGTTTTAATGCCTTATTACTTGATGTCTTATAGTGTCCCTCACCTGATCTGACACTTGGGCATGTTGAAGGCCTTGGCCACCAGCAGCTTCTCCAGCCTCATGGTGCTCTGCTCCAGCTGCCGCCCGGTCTCGTCCTGGGAGGTACAGCGGGGTAAAGTACACATTGACAGCTGATTGACACTGGCAGCTGACACCAATAACACTACAGTCGTCACTGCATTAATGTCGCCAGGCGCCATATATTACAAAATTTTAGCATCACTACAGACTTGTATGTGCCACTGAAGAGGCATGAATAGTATGTAGTTTATATTATGTACATGTCTTCAACGGCACATACAAGGCTGTAGTGATGCTAAAATTTGTAATATTCGCCTGTAAAATTCCCCTGGCGACATTAGTGCAGTGGCGACTATAGTGTTCTTGACGGTAGCGGGCTTTTTGCTAACATTTTCAGATGTAAAAAAAATAATAACTACGTATATATAAACGAAACACCGTGTAGGTACAAAAACGTGAAGGTAGAGTGTGAGTGCTTGGTTACCTGCACCAGGGAGTGTGCTGTATTCCAATGTCTGACCTGTGCTTACTTACCTGTTAATAATAATAATAAATAAAGAGTGCAAGATAATGAATGATAAAGAGTGGATAAAGAGTGCAAGATAATGATAAAGAGTGGATAATGAGTGCAAGATAATGATAAAGAGTGGATAAAGAGTGCAAGATAATGATAAAGAGTGGATAATGAGTGCAAGATAATGATAAAGAGTGGATAAAGAGTGCAAGATAATTATAAAGAGTGGATAATGAGTGCAAGATAATGATAAAGAGTGGATAAAGAGTGCAAGATAATGAATGATAAAGAGTGGATAAAGAGTGCAAGATAATGATAAAGAGTGGATAAAGAGTGCAAGATAATGATAAAGAGTGGATAAAGAGTGGATAAAGAGTGCAAGATAATGATAAAGAGTGGATAAAGAGTGCAAGATAATGATAAAGAGTGGATAAAGAGTGGATAAAGAGTGCAAGATAATGATAAAGAGTGGATAAAGAGTGGATAAAGAGTGCAAGATAATGATAAAGAGTGGATAAAGAGTTACCTGCACCACGATGGGGCCGCCGGGGTGCAGGGGTGTGATGCAGACAGTGATGTGCAGCGGCTGCTTCATGAGGGTGCGCGCTCTCTCCAGGATGTGAGCGCACGCCTTGTTGCTGAACACCACGTCAACATTGGCCGCGTACTCCAACAGCGACTTGTCCGTCTCCTCAAAGAAACCTGCGGGAAGAGGACGCTGGTTCATATAGGGAGACATTACTACATTACAGGAACTACCATGTATATTTTCCCATGTTGTTATGTTGTTATTACGCTGGTTCATGTGACTTGTGGTTCATGCTATGCTCTGTGGCAGCAACTTGTCTGTCTCCTCAAAGAAACCTGCGGGAAGAGGACGCTGGTTCATATAGGGAGACATTACTACATTACAGGAACTACCATGTGTATTTTCCCATGTTGTTATGTTGTTATTACGCTGGTTCATGTGACTTGTGGTTCATGCTATGCTTTGTGGCAGCAACTTGTCTGTCTCCTCAAAGAAACCTGCGGGGAAGAGGACGCTGGTTCATATAGGGAGACATTACTACATTACAGGAACTACCATGTGTATTTTCCCATGTTGTTATGTTGTTATTACGCTGGTTCATGTGACTTGTGGTTCATGCTATGCTTTGTGGCAGCAACTTGTCCGTCTCCTCAAAGAAACCTGCGGGAAGAGGACGCTGGTTCATATAGGGAGACATTACTACATTACAGGAACTACCATGTATATTTTCCCATGTTGTTATGTTGTTATTTCGCTGGTTCATGTGACTTGTGGTTCATGCTATGCTTTGTGGCAGCAACTTGTCCGTCTCCTCAAAGAAACCTGCGGGGAAGAGGACGCTGGTTCATATAGGGAGACATTACCCTGGTTCATATGACTTGTGGTTAACCCCTTCACGCCCAGATCTTTCCTTTGCTATATAAAAAATTGTCCGTTGTTAGCCATAAAATTACAAAAAGTCACTGAATATACAAAATCTGTTAGTGGACAAGGATACTAAACAGGTCATAGCTATAAAACATTGCTTATAGTCACAAAAAATCGTCTAATGGTACCCAAATTACAATGGAAATTACGTTCTGGGCCTCAAGGGGCTAATGTTGTGCTTTGTGGCAGCGACTTGTCTTGCGCCTCAAAGAAACCTGCGGGAGACATTACTGCATTACAGGAACTACCACGGGTATTTTCTTATGTTTTTATTACGCTGGTTCATGTGACTTGTGGTTAATGTTATGCTTTATGGTGACTAGGGCCGTTCTTACTCTATGCTATCACTACGCGGCTGCACAGGGCCCCCGAAGTCACCAAGGGGCCCCCGAAGCCACCAAGGGGCCCCCAAAGCCACCAAGGGGCCCCCAAAGCCACCAAGGGGCCCCCGAAGCCACCAAGGGGCCCCCGAAGCCACCAAGGGGCCCCCGAAGCCACCAAGGGGCCCCCGAAGCCACCAAGGGGCCCCCGAAGCCACCAAGGGGCCCCAGAAGCCACTTTCCCCAAGCTGCCATTATTTTTTTTTTTTTTAGAATCTAGTCTATTTTCCTCTTAAAAAGCACCTGATTGATGCATTTGAATATTATTAACATGCCCCCGGACCACCTTAGAGGGCTTGGAATCCCAACACCATAGTTTTACAATATAGGCCCCAAACAGCATTTCTAATAGGGCCCCCAAACAGCATTTCTAATAGGGCCTCCAAACAGCATTTCTAATAGGGCCCCCAAACAGCATTTCTAATAGGGCCCCCAAACAGCATTTCTAATAGGGCCCCCAAACAGCATTTCTAATAGGGCCCCCAAACAGCATTTCTAATAGGGCCCCCAAACAGCATTTCTAATAGGGCCCCCAAACAGCATTTCTAATAGGGCCCCAAACAGCATTTCTAATAGGGCCCCCAAACAGCATTTCTAATAGGGCCCCCAAACAGCATTTCTAATAGGGCCCCCAAACAGCATTTCTAATAGGGCCCCCAAACAGCATTTCTAATAGGGCCCCCAAACAGCATTTCTAATAGGGCCCCCAAACAGCATTTCTAATAGGGCCCCCAAACAGCATTTCTAATAGGGCCCCCAAACAGCATTTCTAATAGGGCCCCCAAACAGCATTTCTAATAGGGCCCCAAGGAACCAGGAACAACAAAAACTGCATTACCTTTGTCCACCAGGAAGCTCTGGAAGTCCTCTGCGGCCGCCTTCACTGCCTCAAACTCGATCAGTTCGGCCCGGCTGTAAGGCACGGCGTCGGCTATGCAGTCCTTGATCAGCATGTCCTTGAACTCTGTGCTGATCTGTGCACGGGTAAACAAAAGATGAAAATAGACAAAACTGGTTTATGCCATTAACCAATATAAAATGATACAAGGGATCCATGCGTAACTTTGTTATGAGAGGAGATTGAAGCTATTAAATGTACACTCACTCGAAAGGCGCAGAGTAAGGGGCGATCTGATAGAGAAGTTTTTAAGTGGATAAAGGGATTTAATAAAGGAGAGGTAGGAAAAGTTTTTATGGCTTTTAACCAGGGTAGAACAAGAAGTAACGGATTCAAGCTGGAAAAGCGTAGATTTAAAAAAGAAATAGGGAAAAACTGGTTCACGAATAGGGTGGTGAATGATTGCCATGGACTCAGTAGACAGGTAGTTAGTGCGGAGTCATTAGGGAGCTTTAAAAGGAGGCTGGATAAATTCATGGATGGGGATGAAAGGTGGATGTAGGTAGTGTTAAGTAACAGGAACTACCTCGTGTAGGTCTCGCAGCCTCTTGTAGCTTCCTTATTTTCTTATGTTCTTAAGGATAGCCAAGACACAGAGGGGTGGATTGGGGCGCCTACCTGAGCTCCCAGCATGTGCATGAGTGTTGTCTTGTTGTCGGCGTCTGTGTTGATCACGGTGGAGAGAAGTGCCTTGTTCAGGATGTTGACGATCTGCAGGAACAAAACCCAAAACCACATTACTATTAATACAGTAATGAATTATTATTAATTACTGTATTGATTACTGTCTCCTTAACCATCTGCCTCTCCGTCTCAAGTGAAGAAGTGACTACCGTAGATAACAGTAAAGTCGCCACCTGCAGTGATGTCGCCAGGTGCCAAATATTACGAATTATAGCATCACTACTGATTTTTATGTGCCACTGAAGATGATACACAGTAGTTTATATCATGACTGTATAAGCTACCCTGTTTCAGCGTTGTTTTATGCTTTGTAGCTGCAAGTATAGACGGTTTCAAATTTCGCTACGCATTTTTTTTTCGGGCGACGACGACAGCGGTAGGACACTCAGTAAATAAACACTAGATGGCGACTCTACTGTTGGTAGCCACTTTGTAGACATTTTTGTAATTTGTTCATTTATAGCCCTACTATGACACAGATGAAGACACAAAATGACACAGACTCTCCAGATAGCCCCTTCTAACTGTCCTGAAATCATGGATGTAGCAATGTAACTATTAACGCCACCACACGGCTGTACATCACAAAGAAACCTTGGCCTGGCGACTTTACTGTTATCTATGGTAGGCAGGTGGAAAAATATGACCATGTAGGAAACATTATACATGCACTATTATTTTTAAATATATGTATTTACCTAAGGCATTACTTTTGTTTTGTACTATGGAGTCATACAGCAAAATGGTCGTGTGTTTTCATCTAATCTACAGTCTCTTTTCTCTCTCACTTCTTTTCTCTCTCACTTCTTTTCTCTCTCACATTTTCTCAATTTTCTGTCTCTTTCTGTCAATTTCTCTGTTTCTTTTCTCCATTAGCTTATCTTAATTTCCTTTATGTTTTCTGTTCTTCCTTTCTTTCTATCTCCGTTCTTTCTTCCTCTTTCTTTCTTCTTACCTCCTTTCTTCCTCTTTCTCTACTTACTCACAATGTCATATTTTTCCCATATTTCATAGTCATATTTCATCATCTAATTTTCATTGTCATATATTTTTTTGAGTGTCAAGGAGTGTGGGTGAGAGTGAGGAGTGAGTGAGTGAGTGAGTGAGTGAGTGAGTGAGTGAGTGTGAGTGAGTGAGTGAGTGAGTGAGTGAGTGAGTGAGTGAGTGAGTGAGTGAGTGAGTGAGTGAGTGAGTGAGTGAGTGAGTGAGTGAGTGAGTGAGTGAGTGAGTGAGTGAGTGAGTGAGTGAGTGAGTGAGTGAGTGAGTGAGTGAGTGAGTGAGTGAGTGAGTGAGTGAGTGAGTGAGTGAGTGAGTGAGTGAGTGAGTGAGTGAGTGAGTGAGTGAGTGAGTGAGTGAGTGAGTGAGTGAGTGAGTGAGTGAGTGAGTGAGTGAGTGAGTGAGTGAGTGAGGCCCCATTTTTGCCAACTTAACGAGCGGCGACTATAGTGTTTTAGTGGTTTGGAAAGTCAGTCAGCTTAGTCTTAATGTACTTAGTCTATAATGGACTGTGCATAGGAGGCATAACTTTGACTCTTATTATTGTGTTTCGTCTTTTTCATGCATTTGTCCTTGAATTTTTAGATGATTTCAACATATGTCTTTACCTAGGGCGTTACCTATTCATGTGGTCCTGTCTCCATATCCATAATTATCCAGTTTTGATATAGTTAGTATATAGTATAGGTTACTGAGTGTCAAGGAGTGTGGGTGGGGGTGGGCGGCTAACCTGCTGTAGTCGTTTGAAGACCATGATGGCTTGGGTGTCGTTAGCGCCGCCCGTCCCTCCGTGGATCACTGTCACCACAATGCCATCGTTACGCTCTGTTGCCTTGACCTCAGCCCCCCGCTGGATGATGGGCCTGGCGAAGGGTGAAGATAAGATAAGATTTTCATCCTATCTAGACACTTTGCAAGTACCAACTACAAGGTTATTGACTATACAAAGCGCCACCACGTCAGCACGAACTAGGCGGACTCGAACCGCTGACCGAATGCGCAGGGACGCTACACATTGCGAGCTCACGACTCTACCAACCTTGCCATCCTGACGGGTACGCGAAGGGTGAAGGGAAGGCATGTTAGGGTAAGAGTAATGTAATGCTGTGTCAACCCCTTAACGCCCAGATCTTTCCTTTGCTATAAAAAAATGTATGTTGTCGAACCATAAAATAACAAAAAGTCACTGAATATACCAAATTAGTTAGTGGACAAGGATACTAAACAGGTCATAGCTATAAAATATTGCTTATAGTCATTAAAAAACGTCTAATGGTACCCAAATTACAATGGAAATTACGTTCTGGGTCTCAATAGGTTAATGATAGGGTGAATAGGGTGTTAGTCTTGCATAGGGTGAATAGGGTGTTAGTCTTGGATAGGGTGAATAGGGTGTTAGTCTTGGATAGGGTGAATAGGGTGTTAGTCTTGGATAGGGTGAATAGGGTGTTAGTCTTGGATAGGGTGAATAGGGTGTTAGTCTTGCATAGGGTGAATAGGGTGTGTCTTGGATAGGGTGAATAGGGTGTGTCTTGGATAGGGTGAATAGGGTGTTAGTCTTGGATAGGGTGAATATACAATAGGGTGAACAAACTATACATCAATCATCACATTATAAACTAGACGTCACTATAAATCAAATCCTCACTATAGACCAAATTCGTACTCAAACTTGAATTCTAGAGGGTAAAGTGTGATGCTAACAGACAGAACCCCTTTGAAATAACTCTTAACAAATCTAGAAATCAACAAATTACATCAATCACCACATTATAAACTAGACGTCACTATAGATCACTCACTCAAAGAAATGTTTCATCAGGTTCCTGCCGAGGGTGGTGATTTGCCGGTGCAGTTCACCAAGCATGTAGAGAGCACCAAACATCTGCCGCAGCTGTTCACCACCCAGGGTCGAGATCTTCCGCCCTCGCAGCAGCACCAGCAGGGACACCGAGCGCTCCCCACTGGCCTGCCTCTCCTCCTCCCATGTCAGCGTCTCCTGCCACACCTGAGAGGATACACACTCTATACGCTCCCTTCACTATCACTTCTAAGTCACTCTATAGGCTCCCTTCACTATCACTTCTAAGTCACTCTATAGGCTCCCTTCACTATCACTTCTAAGTCACTCTATAGGCTCCCTTCACTATCACTTCTAAGTCACTCTATAGGCTCCCTTCACTATCACTTCTAAGTCACTCTATACGCTCCCTTCACTATCACTTCTAAGTCACTCTATAGGCTCCTTCACTATCACTTCTAAGTCACTCTATACGCTCCCTTCACTATCACTTCTAAGTCACTCTATACACTCCCTTCACTATCACTTCTAAGTCACTCTATAGGCTCCCTTCACTATCACTTCTAAGTCAAGTTATAATACAGTTGTGAGGCGTCTCTGTCATTGTGTCTTAATACGTTTACCCAAAAAACTCCCTTACTCAACTTTTTAAAAAAATATTGTAAATTTTGCAAGGCATATCCCTTGCAAAATGTGCAATTTTTTTAAATAGATTTGCTTGAAAATTAGTTCCTAGCAGTTATCAGGCATGCTGAACACGAATCTGGAGTCAGTTTTCAGTTACAATGATTAGAAGTCCCTATTTCAGCCAATTCACAATGACATGATACTTCCAGATATTCCTTAAAATCACAAATTAGACAAAACTTACTACAAGACATAACAATATGACAGGCATTGCTAGATTAATCATTACTTCAATACAACGATCAGAAATAGTATTATTAGCATTAATCCCTATTTGAGCCACCCATGCGATTGTCAATGTCAAAATATATCAATAGTCCACTTTAGTCCACGAGAGACAACAAAAATATCATAGCAGGAGGTCCATAAAATAGCTTGGGCTTAATGGACCTTGGTGTGTAGGACTAGAATTGATTATGAACATTATTATATTACACCCAGCCAAATAAACTATCAAGTATTAAAGTATCAATGGGTAGGCATCTCTCACCTCACTGATGGAGTAGATGAGCTGCGTTCTGCTCAGCACCACCTCCTCCTGAAGGGCGCTCAGAATGGCAAGCTCTCCCTCGATCTCCTTCTCGGACGCCTCTTGCAGCAGACTTTCTATCTGAAAAAAATAGATTGATTGATTTAATATTTTCAAAAGTTCTTCCATCTACTGTGATTCATGTTCTGCAATGTGTTCTGGTCACCTTGGCAAAGTGTTCTGCAGCCTCCAGGAACCTGTGGTCCGCCGAGGCCTTCCCAGCGTCCTCAAAGTGCGTGTGTATCACCAGCAGCATGTTAGCCGCCTCCAGGCTCCCCAAGACCTCCTTCCACCGCCTCACCACAGCCCCGACCTCCCCCACACTGCCCTTCACAGCTGACACTACCTGCACAAGGGGGGACACAAGGCAGTCTGTTAGTCAACCTAATCTGCTACCGTAGATTGGGGTAAGTGGGACTGTCAAGTTCGCTGCACAGTGGTTGGTGGTGAGAATGATAGAAAAGTACATTTTGAGATTTAATGACAGTAAATCACAGTAGCACAAATCCACGACGCCGTAGCAGAGAGCCGTGAATGCGAGGCAGGAAGGATGGCGCTTAATAGTTACACGCCCGACGCCTCCCAGGGTATCACACGGACACTGAGCCACAGCACGGGGCTCGCAAGATAAGGGAGGGCGTCACCACACCAGGGGACGGAAACTCGGCGCACCAGTGTCTCTGCCTAGGGTGACCTGCACATGGGGATGAGGAGACTGGTGCCCCTCACACGGCCTGTTCCCGTCAGAGCCCTCAAACTCCTCTCGGGTCACTCGGACCGTGGGCCACACCAACTCGGGGCACCGTCAATAGAGAGGGTCCTGCACCGTCTGCCTCTCTCCGTCGCATTCCTCCTTCACGTCTCCTCGTCTCCCGAGTCGAAACCGTAGCTCTGGGTCTGGTTCAACATACCTTAATACTAAATCCTGATTACCTAGTTATAATTCCACCACCAAGACTTAACAACAATACAACAATCATCATCTAAAGACCTGTGCTTGTCGACTGTATCTTGACTTGACTTGACTTGACTTGACTTGACTTGACTTGACTTGACAATCTTGCCCAAATTACAAAACATACAATTTCTCCATATTCCTATTTTTCTAAGTTTATTTTTGTGGTTGTGGTGAGAAGATAAGACAAATAGAAGCCATTCAATGCAGTTTACTGAGTCTGTGTTAACTTGGTGAGTGTTTTTTCGTAAGTTATATGAATTCAGTACTCTGGAAAAACCTTCAATCGTGGTGGGGAGACAGGGTGGGGGGAAGGGGGTATCGTGGTAGGGGGACACGGATGGGGGAAGGGGGTATCGTGGTAGGGGGACACGGAGGGAGGCAGGGGGTATCGTGGTAGGGGGACAGGGGGGAAGGCAGGGGGTATCGTAGTAGGGGGACAGGGAGGGGGGAAGAGGGTATCGTAGTAGGGGGACAGGGTTGGAGGCAGGGGGTATCGTAGTGGGGACAGGGTTGGAGGCAGGGGGTATCGTGGTGGGAGGACAGGGTCAACTCACGTCCTGGTCAATGGAGGTGTGGAGGTCAGTAATGCTCTGGAGTGTGGCTTCGACATGCTGCTGCAGGAAGGCGGTGTCCGAGACGGCGGAGGTCAGCTCGACGTAGCGGGAGCCCAGCGCCTGCAATACCCCCACCCGCGCCTCCTCTGCTTGCCTCATGAGCTCCTCCATCTGTCCCTCCAGCCCCACCTTGCCCGCCTTCTCCCGGCCACCCCTTCCTGTGCAGGGGAGAGAGTGAACGCTGGAGGAGTCGTAACAAGGGAGAGAGGTACTGGAGGAGTGGTTTACAAGGGAGAGAGGTACTGGAAGAGTGGTTTACAAGGGAGAGAGGTACTGGAAGAGTGGTAACAAGGGAGAGAGGTACTGGAAGAGTGGTTTACAAGGGAGAGAGGTACTGGAGGAGTGGTTTACAAGGGAGAGAGGTACTGGAAGAGTGGTTTACAAGGGAGAGAGGTACTGGAGGAGTGGTTTACAAGG
>JACEEZ010017146.1:157500-192500 GCA_016584305.1 Chionoecetes opilio
CCACCCATGATGAAGAGTGGGTTTTCTGGACGTCATTTATTTTAAAGGTTCGGTGATCGCCGCTTTGGGTCTTGATGTGTCTCATACCCTTATACCTCTCATTAGACCTCCCTCATACCATTCATACCTCCCTCATACCACTCATACCTCCCTCATACCACTCATACCTCCCTCATACCACTCACACATCCCTCATACCACTCATACCTCCCTCATACCATTCATACCTCCCTCATACCACTCATACCTCCCTCATACCACTCATACCTCCCTCATACCACTCACACATCCCTCATACCACTCATACCTCCCTCATACCATTCATACCTACCTCATACCATTCATACCTCCCTCATACCACTCACACCTCCCTCATACCACTCACACCTCCCTCATACCACTCATACCTCCCTCATACCATTCATACCTCCCTCATACCACTCACACCTCCCTCATACCACTCACACCTCCGAGAACGTGACCTAAACACGCATGATAACATTTGTAAAGAACATTGCAGACACATGGGTTTAATTATCTAACACAATTTTTGCCTCAAACCCAAGAATAAAAAAAAAAGTTTTTTTTGCGAAGAAATAGTGTTGCCGTGACAAAACATGAGTTGGAGCCTTCGTGTAAATAGCCTCATAACACGCTTCACTAAGTACATTATCTATATGGAAATGTTAGATATAAATCAGACAACCAAGAAAAGCCTCATAAACCAGGAATTGGCGGGAGAATTATCAAAATATACAGAGTATGTAGGGGGCGCCACCAGCGCCATATTTGTTCTAATTTTTATCGACTTTCTTAATAGCTGATTATAAAGTATGGTAGATATATAAAAATTCACGATATGAAATGCCGATTCTAAAACTATAATCAGATCCAAGATTGAACCAGTAACTAAAAAGTGTTTTTAGAAATATATTTACGTGGGCGGAGCCTGAGTGATGACGTCACGGCGGTGGCTGTGACGTCACCGGGAGGCTTGCAGGGGCCCAAGGCTTTCTGCTGCCCTGATATTGATATGACCAGTGGCGTAGCTACGGGGGGCACGTGACCCCCCCCCCCCCATGAGAATGCGGTGTCCCCCACTGTGGGGGGCGGTGCCCCCCCATAGGTTTTTTTGGGACGGGGCTAGCTTGTATGTGTGTGTACGGGGCGGGCTAGCTTGTGTGTGTGTGTGTGTATAGGGCGGGGACGCGGGGTAATGGTGGTTGTGATGGCTGGGGTGCGCTTGGGTGTGTGGGGCGGGACGGGGCTAAATTGTGTGTATGGGGCGGGGTAGCTTGTGTGTGTGTACGGGGTATGAATGGTATGAGGGAGGTATGAATGGTATGAGGGAAGGTATGAGGGTATGAGACACATCAAGACCCAAAGCGGCGATCACCGACCCCTCCAAATAAATGACGTCTAGAAAACCCACTATTCATCACATCTCGCCATTATTAAACACGTGTAACCTTCACCATGCCTCTCTCCCCTCCACTCACCGGTCCTGGCAGCCTCTGAGCCTCCGAGGAATGCTGCAAGGGTTAAAATGACAGATATTCCCTCAGGTGGGCTTTCAAACGTCCCTTGTTTACCTTGAGCCGCCTGACTTCCTCTTCTTCTTCTTTTGGTTCCCCGCGCGATCCGTTGTAATGGACGCATGAAGGTCATTATTCTCATATTATTCATGACTCATGAGATCATTGTTCTCATCATTATTCTTGCTGATAGTTTGCTCACATTCAGTTTGTCCCTTGTAAGCATCACCATTCTAATCCTTCAAACTACCGTCCTATACCTAGCTTTGACTTCCTTCCGTCTTTCTAAACTTTTTGAATATATCATTAATAGAATTCTAATGCATCTGTCTGCTCATAATCTATGTGATCGACAGTATGGTTTCCAAAGGGCGATCTTCTAGTAGCTTTTCTAACTGAATCTTGATCCCCATCTCTTTGGTAGGATTTCAGTGAGTTTTGTTGTTGCCCTTGACATATCCAAAGCTTTTGTTAGTGTCTTGCACAAAGCTTCCTTCCAAACTACCCTCCTATGCTTTCTAGCCTTCTCTCTGCTCCTTCATCTAGTTTCTTCTGACCGCTCTTGCAGTGTTGTAGACGGCCATTAAATTGTTCTTCTCCTTAGTCTATCAAAAGTAATATTGCACAGGGCTGTGTCCTATCACCCACTCTAGTAACCACCTACATCCACCTTTCATCCCCATCCATGAATTTATCCAGCCTCCCTTTAAAGCTCCCTATTGACTGCACTAACTACCTGTCTACTGAGTCCATGCCAATCATTTACCACCCTAGTTGTGAACCAGTTTCTCCCTATTTCCTTTTTAAATCTACGCTTTTCCAGCTTGAATTCATTATATAATAGATAATGTGCAGTGTTTGATTAGATTTTTGAGGTTTTCATAAGGCTTGTAATAAAATGATGCAGATTTTTGAGGTTTTCATAAGACTTGTAATAAAATGATGCAGATTTTTGAAGTTTTCATAAGGCTTGTAATAAAATGATGCAGATTTTTGAGGTTTTCATAAGGCTTGTAATAAAATGATGCAGATTTTTGAGGTTTTCATAAGGCTTGTAATAAAATGATGCAGATTTTTGAGGTTTTCATAAGGCTTGTAATAAAATGATGCAGATTTTTGAGGTTTTCATAAGGCTTGTAATAAAATGATGCAGATTTTTGAAGTTTTCATAAGGCTTGTAATAAAATGATGCAGATTTTTGAGGTTTTCATAAGGCTTGTAATAAAATGATGCAGATTTTTGAGGTTTTCATAAGGCTTGTAATAAAATGATGCAGATTTTTGAGGTTTTCATAAGGCTTGTAATAAAATGATGCAGATTTTTGAAGTTTTCATAAGGCTTGTAATAAAATGATGCAATTTTTGAGGTTTTCATAAGACTTGTAATAAAACAATGAAGATTTTTGAGGTTTTCATAAGACTTGTAATAAAATGATGCAGATTTTTGAGGTTTTCATAAGACTTGCAATAAAACAATGAAGATTTTTGAGGTTTTCATAAGGCTTGTAATAAAATGATGCAGATTTTTGAGGTTTTCATAAGACTTGCAATAAAACAATGAAGATTTTTGAGGTTTTCATAAGGCTTGTAATAAAATGATGCAGATTTTTGAGGTTTTCATAAGACTTGTAATAAAATGATGCAGATTTTTGAGGTTTTCATAAGACTTGCAATAAAACAATGAAGATTTTTGAGGTTTTCATAAGACTTGTAATAAAATGATGCAGATTTTTGAGGTTTTCATAAGACTTGTAATAAAATGATGCAGATTTTTGAGGTTTTCATAAGACTTGTAATAAAATAATGCAGATTTTTGAGGTTTTCATAAGACTTGTAATAAAATAATGCAGATTTTTGAGGTTTTCATAAGACTTGTAATAAAATAATGCAGATTTTTGAGGTTTTCATAAGACTTGTAATAAAATGCAGATTTTTGAGGTTTTCATAAGACTTGTAATAAAACAATGCAGATTTTTGAGGTTTTCATAAGGCTTGTAATAAAATGATGCAGATTTTTGAGGTTTTCATAAGGCTTGTAATAAAATGATGCAGATTTTTGAGGTTTTCATAAGACTTGTAATAAAATGATGCAGATTTTTGAGGTTTTCATAAGACTTGTAATAAAATGATGAAGATTTTTGAGGTTTTCATAAGACTTGTAATAAAATGATGCAGATTTTTGAGGTTTTCATAAGACTTGTAATAAAATGATGAAGATTTTTGAGGTTTTCATAAGGCTTGTAATAAAATGATGCAGATTTTTGAGGTTTTCATAGGGCTTGTAATAAAATGATGCAGATTTTTGAGGTTTTCATAAGACTTGTAATAAAACAATGAAGATTTTTGAGGTTTTCATAAGGCTTGTAATAAAATTATGCAGATTTTTGAGGTTTTCATAAGGCTTGTAGTAAAATGATGCAGATTTTTGAGGTTTTCATAAGGCTTGTAATAAAATGAATCCTCAACAGTTTGTGATTTTATTTTACAATATATCAATTATCAACACTGCTGTCTCCCTTCAACTTACATACAAAATTAAAGAAGTTATTTCCTTAGAAGTTTCTTTACTGTGAATTTTAAGGAGACACGTTATGACTTAAACCCTAATAATTGATGCAAGAAGGGAGTGGGAGCTGCTTTGCCTCGCAGCCCTGATGGCAACGCACCCAGGGGATCAAGTATAAGTAACTGTCACTGTGTTCCTATTCCCCAGACCAGCAAAGTATAAGTAACTGAAGGACTGACTGTTGAGGCCACCCTGACACTCACAAACAGTCTGCTGCAAACACACACATTACATTCACACACGTGGAGACACACACACACACACTACAGTCACACGTGGACACACACACACACACACACTACAGTCACACGTGGACACACACACACACTACAGTCACACGTGGACACACACACACACACGTATTTGGTCAACCTCTAAGGCCTTTACCACCATCTGAGTGTCAACATCATTGTCATTTCTTCATTACGTACATACAAAAATCAATGTGCTATTCCCTCCTCACATCAATTACATATAAATGCACACGCTAACTTGGTTTCAATTGCACAGTCGATCATAAATATTTGCAATCACAAATATGTCCCCTCACAGCACTACCCGGGTGACACAGGGTTGGGGGGTGTGGCGTGAGGTCCCAGCTTTACCAGACAAACATTAGCTATGAGCAGCAAAGCTCTCTCCAGGAGGTTAGCGCCTGGAGGTCGCTTGTCCAACACATGATCAGGCCGTGGGTGAATACACATACACAGCCTACACACATACACACCCTCACACACACACACCCTCACACACACACACACAAACACACCCTCACACACACACACACCCTCACAAACACACCCTCACACACACACACAAACACACCCTCACACACACACACAAACACACAAACACACATTCAATGCACTAAGTATTACCTCTTAACCGTCACATACAAGCCCCGCCACAAACTACCCTTCAACCTGCTGTCCAACATCAATATTAAAAACCTCAGCAAGGTTCTGTACTTTAAGTTTGGGTGATGCAGAGACCGAGGTAGTGATACTTGGCGCACTCACAAAGTAGATCTCGGGCCAGGCAAAGTGGTGACTGTGTCTGTGTGTGGGTGAGTTCACAACATCCAGTCTGTGGCCGTAGTGACTGACAAGCGACTGGGCATCAAAAACCAGTCAACAGATTACGGAGACCCAGTGACAAGGAGTAACTCTTTAGAAATCCACCTTAATTCGTCACTTACGTTCATCAAATTCACCTTCCTCTGCTACTGAACTAAATCAAAGCAGCCTGGCCGTGTACCTTTGTTTTGCCACTCTTTAGAAATCACCCCATTGAGTCACCTTCCTCTGCTACTGAACTAAATCAAAGCAGCCTGGCCCCGTGCTTTGCCTCCTAGGACACTCACATCTCTTTGCCTTGCCTCCTAGGACACTCACATCTCTTTGCCTTGCCTCCTAGGACACTCACATCTCTTTGCCTTGCCTCCTAGGACACTCACATCTCTTTGCCTTGCCTCCTAGGACACTCACATCTCTTTGCCTTGCCTCCTAGGACACTCACATCTCTTTGCTTTGCCTCCTAGGACACTCACATCTCTTTGCCTTGCCTCCTAGGACACTCACATCTCTTTGTTTTGCCTCCTAGGACACTCACATCTCTTTGCTTTGCCTCCTAGGACACTCACATCTCTTTGCCTTGCCTCCTAGGACACTCACATCTCTTTGCTTTGCCTCCTAGGACACTCACATCTCTCTGCCTTGCCTCCTAGGACACTCACATCTCTTTGCTTTGCCTCCTAGGACACTCACATCTTCTCCCGGATGAAGGGATGCATGAGGCAAGTGTCGATGGTGGCACGCTTGATGGGGTCCAGCATGAGGCAGCGTTCCATGAGGTCCTTCAGCTGCGTCACCTTGCGGGTTTGGTCCTCGGGTAGGTTGGCGTCGCCCAGCATCTCGTGTTGCAGGTTGCGTATCGGGTTGATGGTGGCGATGACGACAATCTTTTCCTGTGGGGTAAATAATAATAATAATAATAATAATAATAATAAGGATTTGATTATCACCCGGAGGCATACAGACAAAAAAAAGCAACAACAACAAGGCAAGGAGTTATTTTAAGTACTAGAGCAAAACAATAATTACATAATATAGGGACATTAGGGGACATAGTGCATAGAAGACATAGCCATAAGAAGAACATAAGAACATAAGGAAGCTACAAGAGGGAGGGATGTGTTATTCTGTCTCTTTTTCCTGTGGCGTAAATTAGTGCAGAGTCAATAGGGAGTTTTAAAAGGAGGCTGGACAGTGTTATGGATGGGGATGAAAGGTGGATGTAGGTAGTGTTAAGTAACAGGAACTACCACGTGTAGGTCTCCCAGCCTCTTGTAGCTTCCTTATGTTCTTATGACTGGACTGGCGACCAAGACTTAGGTAGTGTGTAGGTAGGTACGGTGAAGCAACTACGGCGATACTGCAATACTCGCACCCCAAAACGTAGTCCGGATTCCAAAAGGGAAAAAACAGTGGCCCCGGTGCAAACTAGCGCTTAATTTCCCATTTTTTTGATATTTACAGATGGAACCTTAGAGAGTTTGTCAGTATTTTGAAAGTAATTATTGGAATTTTCACGTCCATAAACACTGGTAGTGAAAGAAATAGAACTGTTTTTTTTGGCAATACAGGTTTTACTTTTGCCGCCTAAATAACGCAAAGTCAAAATTTTACTTCGCGTCGGCGCTGCCGAGTTGCCTTGTGAACTCAACAAGTATGGTTAGGAGTGTGTAGTATAGGTACGTTTGTTAGTAAGTAAATTTGTAAAATAGTCGGTAGTATGCGTAGTAGTAACGTAGGTGGAAAAAGTAGTTTAGTAGTTGAGTAGCGGGGTATAGCATAGGAGAAGTAGTATCGCGTATGTGTAGGTAGGTAGTAGGTAGTAGGTAGTGTGAAGTAACAGGTTAACTTAGGTAGTGTGTAGGTAGTGTGTAGTATAGCTTAGGTAGTAGGCAGGGTGAAGTAACAGGACGTACCCTCTCGGTGACTCTGTCCACATCCTGTACTAGAAAGTTGCATGAGGCGTCAAAGTGTTGGTCCTTAAAGGCACCTTTCCTGATGACCTTGTTTGGCATCTTCCCCTTCAGGTCCATAAACAGCTTCAGCATCTGCCAAACAAACATCATAATCACAATCAGGATCCAAGTTGAGTTTTCGATTATTAACAAATAAAGAACTAAAATTTTTCTTAGAATTAAAAAATATTCTTAGAAACATAAATATTTGTTGGTCTCTACACTACCGTAGATAACAGTAAAGTCGCCGGCCGCCAAATATTACGAATTATAGCATCACTACTGATTTTTATGTGCCACTGAAGATGATACACAGTAGTTTATATCATGACTGTATAATCTACCCTGTTGCAGCGTTGTTTTATGCTTTGTAGCTGCAAGTATAGAACGGTTTAAAATTTCGCTACGCATTTTTTTCTTCGGGCGACGACGACAGCGGTACGACACTCAGTAAATAAACACTAGACGGCGACTCTACTGTTGGTAGCCACTTTGTAGATATTTTTGTCATTTGTTCATTTATAGCCCTACTATGACACAGATGAAGACACAAAATGACACAGACTCTCCAGATAGCCCCTTCTAACTGTCCTGAAATCATGGATGTAAAAATGTAACTATTAACGCCACCACACGGCTGTAAACAGAAAAAAAAATTGTCCTGGCGACTTTACTGTTATCTACGGTACATAAATTCAGGTTTCTCTCCTCAAGTGATGCATACTTCTCCTAACTCCTCAAGGCTCCCAGCACTCTCACCTGGTTGTTGGTCTTGCCTGGGTACATGATCTTGCCCGTGTACAGCTCATAGATGGTGCAGGCGGCCGACCACAGATCAATGCCAAAGTCGTACGTCATGCCCAGAACTGCAAAAAAAGTATGTATCTCATGAAGATTCACCACCCCAGCTATTTATGGGGTGACCTAAAAGGGGCTGCGGATCCCTAAACTCATAGCTCACTAACCTAACTGGATTATCAAACCACTCTCACCCACATGAAGATCGGCCACCCCAAAAATAGCTTGGGTGGCGGACCTTCATGAGATTCAAAAGGGATCCAAAATATTGATAAGAGACTGATATACAATTCAAGCCAAAAAACTAAGGCATATAAAAAGTAATGTAGCCAGTAAGACCATCAGCTCTTCAATGATACAGTGATGACCAGCCCACACAATGATGCAATGACACAATGATGCAATGATGACCAGCCCACACAATGATGCAATGACACAATGATGCAATGACACAATGATACAACGATGCAATAATACAATGAGGCAATGATACAATGATACAATGATGCAATAATACAATGATGCAATGACACTATGATACAACGATGCAATAATACAATGAGGCAATGATACAATGATGCAATAATACAATGATGCAATGACACTATGATACAATGATACAACGATGTAATAATACAATGATCTGACCAGCAATATGCATAATACAATGATGCAATACACTATGAAGAACAACGATGCAATAATACAATGAGGCAATGATACAATGACACAATGATACAATGATACAATGATGACCAGCTGATCTCACTTACTGATCTCAGGAGCTCTGTAGAACCGGGCCACCAGGTAGGGGGTGATCTCATTCTCGGTGACCTTCGATGCAGAGCCAAAATCACACAGTTTCAACACTAGCTTCTTCTCATTCACCTGAAGAAACAAAAGAACACAAATGAGAATCACAAAACAGGGCGACAAATACACGACAACATATTCTTATCACTTATCCCAAGCGACTGACTTTTCATTTCCCAAGCCGAAATCTCCACCACCAAACCGGTATTAAAATTAAAGTCACAGATTCAAGCTGGAAAAGCGTAGATTTAGAAAAGAAATAGGGAAAAACTGGTTCAAAATAGGGTGGTGAATGATTAGAATGGACTCAGTAGACAGGTAGTTAGTGCAGAGTCATTAGGGAGCTTTAAAAGGAGGCTAGATAAATTCATGGATGGGGACGAAAGGTGGATGTAGGTAGTGTTAGGTGACAGAACTACCTCGTGTAGGTCTCCCAGCCTCTTGTAGCTTCCTTATTTTCTTATGTTCTTATAAGGAAGCTACAAGAGGCCGCCACAGAATCCCGCCACTCACCAGAATGTTGTCGGGTTTGACGTCAGCGTGCAGGATATTACACTTGCGCAGGAGTTTGAGGGCACAGAACAGCTGGTGTGTGTATGAGCGCACTGCCTTCACGTGCAGACCTACATCCTTCCCGTACTTCTTTAGCACCTGTTGAGGGAGACAGAGAGAGATGGAGTGATGAGAGAGAGAGATGGAGTGATGAGAGAGAGAGATGGAGTGATGAGAGAGAGATGGAGTGATGAGAGAGAGATGGAGTGATGAGACAGAGAGAGATGGAGTGATGAGAGAGAGATGGAGTGATGAGAGAGAGAGAGATGGAGTGATGAGAGAGAGATGGAGTGATGAGAGAGAGATGGAGTGATGAGAGAGAGAGATGGAGTGATGAGAGAGAGATGGAGTGATGAGAGAGAGATGGAGTGATGAGAGAGAGATGGAGTGATGAGAGAGAGATGGAGTGATGAGAGAGAGAGATGGAGTGATGAGAGAGAGATGGAGTGATGAGAGAGAGAGAGATGGAGTGATGAGAGAGAGATGGAGTGATGAGAGAGAGAGATGGAGTGATGAGAGAGAGAGATGGAGTGATGAGAGAGAGATGGAGTGATGAGAGAGAGAGAGATGGAGTGATGAGAGAGAGATGGAGTGATGAGAGAGAGAGAGATAGAGTGATGAGAAGGAGAGAGATGGAGTGATGCTTGTAACCCCTTGAGACCCAGAACGTAATTTCCATTGTAATTTGGGTATCATTAGACGATTTTTAGTGACTATAAGGAACCTGTTGAGGGAGAGAGAGATATGGAGTGATGCTTTTAACAACCTATCCTCCTATTACTATGTTTTACCCACAATTCCCTTAGTAAACACTGGTTCTCGCCCTCATAAACAGAGTATAGTATGCATGCTAGTTCATTCCTATCCTCCTATTACTATATTTTACCCACAATTCCCTTAGTAAACACAAGTTCTCGCCCTCATAAACAGAGTATAGTATGCATGCTAGCTCATTCCTATCCTCCTATTACTATATTTTACCCACAATTCCCTTAGTAAACACAAGTTCTCGCCCTCATAAACAGAGTATAGTATGCATGCTAGTTCATTCCTATCCTCCTATTACTATGTTTTACCCACAATTCCCTTAGTAAACACTGGTTCTCGCCCTCATAAAAGTAGAGATAGTTACGCACCTCTCTCAGTGACATGGACAGGGGCTCAAACACCATACACAGGTGGTTTTTGTGGAAGAAGTGACGGAAGAGACGCAGGCAGTGGTACTTGTCGTCAGGGTCCGCGTCATTCAGGGTCTTCAGAATGTTGAGTTCCTTCTTGCCTGTTTTATGCCTGGTAGCACAATGAGATGTTATAATGAGGAAACAAAGAAAACATCCATACATACATAGACAACATACATATATACATACATAGACAACATACATATATACATACATAGACAACATACATATATACATACATAGACAACATACATATATACATACATAGACAACATACATATATACATACATAGACAACATACATTATACATACATAGACAACATACATATATACATACATAGACAACATACATATATACATACATAGACAACATACATATATACATACATAGACAACATACATATATACATACATAGACAACATACATATATACATACATAGACAACATACATATATACATACATAGACAACATACATATATACATACATAAACACACAAGATGTACGAATGAGAACACACACACACACACAAGATGTACGAATGAGAACACACACACACACACAAAGATGCACGAATGAGAACACACACACACACACAAGATGTACGAATGAGAACACACACACACACACACACACACACAAAAAAGATCCCCTATTACTTCATACATAGAAATACTACATGAAGAATGGCACACACAGACAAGAAGAGTAAGATAGTAAACAACAACTAGAGGCTATTTTTTATAACGAACGAAGCAAAAATTCCATTCTATCTTAAGGTCTCATGCTTCAAATGATGCCTATGTTTACCTGACAATAGGGTTAACTCTGATAAAATACAACTGAAATTTAGGAGAAGCATAGTATTCCCTTCTCCTAAACAACAAACTAAGCCATCTCCATCTGCTACAAGAATCACATAAGGAAAAAAACATCCCTTATTACTCCATACATCCAAATAAATCCATAGAACACTAACTTAACAAGGAGACAAGACAAGCGAGAAATTAAAAAAAAATCAAGGCCATATATCTGCTATAAACATCCCACAAAAATCCCACAGAGCTCCTCATATGATCTATTAAACAACAACAAAGCTATCTCCACTGCTATAAACATCCCACAAAAATCCCACAGAGCTCCTCACATGATCTATTAAACAACAACAAAGCTATCTCCACTGCTATAAAAATCCCACAGAGCTCCTCACATGATCTATTAAACAACAACAAAGCTATCTCCACTGCTATAAAAATCCCACAGAGCTCCTCACATGATCTATTAAACAACAACAAAGCTATCTCCACTGCTATAAAAATCCCACAGAGCTCCTCACATGATCTATTAAACAACAAACAAAGCCACCTCCACTGCTATAAAAATCCCACAATAATCCCACAGAGCTCCTCACATGATCTATTAAACAACAACAAAGCCACCTCCACTGCTATAAAAATCCCACAAAAATCCCACAGAGCTCCTCACATGATCTCGTTGTTTCTGATGATCTTGATGGCCACGTCAAAGCTGCCTCTCGCCGCGTCTCTCGCCCTCACCACGTTGCTGAACACCCCCTGCCCTGTGTACCCATAGACAGTGTACCTGGGGAAGGAGGAGGAGGAGGGCTGATGATAAGTTATGATAAGTGGTGCAGATGAGGTGATGGAGCTAGAATGATGATGATAAGTGGTGCAGATGAGCTAGAATGATGATGATAAGTGGTGCAGATGAGGTGATGGAGCTAGAATGATGATGATAAGTGGTGCAGATGAGCTAGAATGATGATGCTAAGTGGTGCAGATGAGCTAGAATGATGAAGGTATCTGATGAAGGAGAAGGAGGGATGATGGATGGTGCAGATGGCTACAAGTGAAAAGCTACAGTATTATTATATACTTGGACAGTTACCTACTTATTTTAATGCTACATACCACAAAAATGTATATAGTTCTTTCTGCCAATTAAAGTATAGACACCTTCTTGCAGTAGGACCCAAATATTTGTACCACAGGAGAACACAACAGACCTCAAGTGAACCTCCAGGGCCTACCATCCGAGCCCTGGAGAGAGAGAAAAAGAGAGAGAGAGAGAGAAGAGAGAGAGAGACCCACCTTGTATCCAACACCTCGCCGATCCTGACTCGGTAGTAACCCTCGGCGTCATCCCAATTATCCGTGAGGTTGGCGTTCTCGGCGCCGCCCGGGTGGATGTCGCCCAGCTTATCGGCGGCAAAGTTCTCGCCAAACATATCCGAGAACATGTCCTTTTTGCTCTTGTTCTCGGGTAGATCCTCGTCATCTTCATCTTCCCCTTCCTTCTTAGGCCCTTCTTCTTCCTTCTTGTCTTCCTCCTCCTTACTGTCTTCTTTATCTCTCTTACTGTCTTCTTTGTCTCTCTTACTGTCTTCTTTGTCTCTCTTACTGTCTTCTTTGTCTCTCTTACTGTCTTCTTTCTCTCTCTTACTGTCTTCTTTGTCTCTCTTACTGTCTTCTTTCTCTCTCTTACTGTCTTCTTTGTCTCTCTTACTGTCTTCTTTGTCTTCTTTATTCCTGTTACTGTCTTCTTTATTACTGTATTTCTTACTGTTGTTTTCTTTACTGACTTCTTTATTCCTGTTACTGACTTCTTTATTCCTGTTACTGTCTTCTTTATTCCTGTTACTGTCTTCTTTATTCCTGTTACTGTCTTCTTTACTACTGTTGTCTTCTTTAAAACTGTCTTTCCTCCTGTTACTGTCTTCTTTATTACTGTTTTTCTTACTGTTATCTTCTTTAATACTGTCTTTATTCCTGTTACTGTCTTCTTTATTACTGTTTTTCTTACTGTTGTCTTCTTTAATACTGTCCTTCTTGCTGTTACTGTCTTCTTTGTTATCATACAGTTGCTTCTTGTACTCCTGCGCCTCCTCCTCACTGTTGCCATTCCTGCACACGCCAATGTTGTTGTTGGCAGCACTTGTGTTGCCTGCTGGGGCTATTGATATGCCTCTCCTCTCCTCCTCCTCCTCCTCCTCGTCCCTGCTGCCGCTGCTGCTTCTACTGGACTGTGACTGTGACCTCGGGGAGCCTGACCTTGACCTGGCGGGGGTGGAGGTCGCGGCGGCGTCGGTCATTGACCTGGCCTGCGAGGGAGCTCTGGAAGGGAGGAACAGACAGCTATTTTTTTTTTTTTGTTTCTTTACTAGCCGTAAGAACTTTTCCTACATCTCCTTTATTGCATCCCTTTATTTGACATTATTACTAACCCAGCCTCACTATAACCCAGATTAACATGATTAACAATATAAAATGCTTGATAAATGATAAAGGCTACTTCCCATGATCGTTTCCTTAGAAATTTCCTTCTCAGGCCAAAATTCTTAATAAATCCTTGCTGACCGGTTCAGTACCAGTCCATTGGTTCACCTTAACGATAAAAGTTCCTTGGCAGTGGCAACCCTGGGCACGTACACCAGGTTGCCAGATAGTGGGCGGGTTGACAGCCAAATTAACCGATAAAAAAGTTATTTGCATTTTTGTATTATGAGCATTTAAATTTTACCTTGAGGAGGGAGCGGGGGAGTCCCTGGGGGTGTTGGTGGCGGAGGGGACGCCGCTGCTCCCTGGGGTGATGGCTGACGAGTCTTTCTCCAGACCAAGTTTCTGAGAAGTTTAGAAAATGAACTAAGTCTTACTGTAGATCAGGATTCTTGTATGTTTCATTATGACCTAACAAAACAAATTCTTCTTTAACTACTTCTAACTACTACTTCTCAATCATCCCTTATTCACCATGACCTAACAAAACAAACTATCCCTTATCACCCTAAATAAACCCTTATCACCCTAAATAAACCTTTAAATAAACCCATTTCACCCTTAAATAAACCCATTTCACCCTTAAATAAACCCATTTCACCCTAAATAAACCCATTTCACCCTAAATAAACCCATTTCACCCTTAAATAAAACCATTTCACCCTTAAATAAACCCATTCACCCTAAATAAACCCATTTCACCCTTAAATAAACCCATTTCACCCTAAATAAACCCATTTCACCCTAAATAAACCCATTTCACCCTTAAATAAACCCATTTCACCCTTAAATAAACCCATTTCACCCTTAAATAAACCCATTTCACCCTTAAATAAACCCATTTCACCCTTAAATAAACCCATTTCACCTTAAATAAACCCATTTCACCCTTAAATAAACCCTTATCACCCTAAATAAACCCTTATCACCCTAAATAAACCCTTTTCACCCTAAATAAACCCATTTCACCCTAAATAAACCCATTTCACCCTAAATAAACCCATTTCACCCTTAAATAAACCCATTTCACCTTAAATAAACCCATTTCACCCTAAATAAACCCATTTCACCTTAAATAAACCCATTTCACCCTTAAATAAACCCATTTCACCCTAAATAAACCCATTTCACCCTTAAATAAACCCATTTCACCCTTAAATAAACCCATTTCACCCTTAAATAAACCCATTTCACCCTAAATAAACCCATTTCACCCTTAAATAAACCCATTTCACCCTAAATAATAAACCCATTTCACCTTAAATAAACCCATTTCACCCTTAAATAAACCCATTTCACCCTTAAATAAACCCATTTCACCCTAAATAAACCCATTTCACCCTTAAATAAACCCATTTCACCCTAAATAAACCCTTAACACCCTAATCCCCTCACCTTATACAGCTGTTCCCTCTGCCTCCTCATGCGCTCGATCTTCTGCTCCTCCTCCTCCTCCTCCTCGTCAAAGTCAATCTCCTCGGCGGCAGACTCGGAGGAGGACGCGCGAGCCTTCCCAAAGATGGCTTCCTTCTGCCTCTCACGCTCCCGGTCAATCTCACGGCTGCGGCTGTAATCAAGATCCTGCCTGTGTGAGTGCGTGTGTGTGTGTTACCCTAAGTGTTCCTCGCCTGGCTGGGGTGTGTCTTGCATTTAATAATCTCATGCTTTGTTTTTTTACATCACAAAGGGCTTCAAAGGGCAAAAAAAGGTAAGGGCTACAAAAGAAAGGTATTAAAAAGCCTCCTTACTTGTCACATTGCTATTTCGTGCACTTTTTTTTTTTTTTTTTTTTTTTTTTTTTTTTTTTCATCACAAAGGACTGGACAAAAAAAAAAAAAAAAAAAAAAAAAAAAAAAAAAAAAAAAAAAAAAAAATACCAGAAATCCCCCTTAGTTGCCAGTCCATGGTGTGAAAACTAATGGGGCTCTACTACAGCATGACAAGGGGTACTAAACTAAGGGGTAATGGGTGTTTCTAATAGACAAAACTATGTAGTGCTAATGTGAAATGAAAAATATGAAACTGAGCTAAGTGTACTGTCAACAACACTATGGTCACCACTGCACTAATGTCGCCAGGCACCATATATTACAAATGTTAGCATCACTACAGACTTGTATGTGTCATTAACCTCTTGAGACCCAGAACGTAATTTCCATTGTAATTTGGGTACCATAAGACAATTTTTAGTGACTATAAGCAATATTTTAATAGCTATGACCTGTTTAGTATCCTTGTCCACTAGTTAATTTGGTATATTCAGTGACTTTTCGTAATTTTATGGCTGACAACAGACCATTTTATATAGCCAAGGAAAGTTCTGGGCGTGAAGGCAACAGACCATTTTATATAGCCAAGGAAAGATCTGGGCGTGAAGGCAACAGACCATTTTATATAGCCAAGGAAAGATCTGGGTGTGAAGGCAACAGACGACTTTATATAGCCAAGGAAAGATCTGGGTGTGAAGGCAACAGACAACTTTATATAGCCAAGGAAAGATCTGGGTGTGAAGGCAACAGACGACTTTATATAGCCAAGGAAAGATCTGGGTGTGAAGGCAACAGACCATTTATATAGCCAAGGAAAGATCTGGGTGTGAAGGCAACAGACAACTTTATATAGCCAAGGAAAGATCTGGGTGTGAAGGCAACAGACCACTTTATATAGCCAAGGAAAGATCTGGGTGTGAAGGCAACAGACCATTTTATATAGCCAAGGAAAGATCTGGGTGTGAAGGCAACAGACCACTTTATATAGCCAAGGAAAGATCTGGGTGTGAAGGCAACAGACCACTTTATATAGCCAAGGAAAGATCTGGGTGTGAAGGCAACAGACCATTTTATATAGCCAAGGAAAGATCTGGGTGTGAAGGCAACAGACCATTTTATATAGCCAAGGAAAGATCTGGGTGTGAAGGCAACAGACAACTTTATATAGCCAAGGAAAGATCTGGGCGTGAAGGCAACAGACAACTTTATATAGCCAAGGAAAGATCTGGGCGTGAAGGCAACAGACAACTTTATATAGCCAAGGAAAGATCTGGGCGTGAAGGCAACAGACCACTTTATATAGCCCAGGAAAGATCTGGGTGTGAAGGCAACAGACCATTTTATATAGCCAAGGAAAGATCTGGGTGTGAAGGCAACAGACCATTTATATAGCCAAGGAAAGATCTGGGTGTGAAGGCAACAGACCGATTTTATATAGCCAAGGAAAGATCTGGGTGTGAAGGCAACAGACCATTTTATATAGCCAAGGAAAGATCTGGGTGTGAAGGCAACAGACCATTTTATATAGCCAAGGAAAGATCTGGGTGTGAAGGCAACAGACCATTTTATATAGCCAAGGAAAGATCTGGGTGTGAAGGGGTAAGAGGCGTGTACAGTAGTTTATATTATGTACATGTCTTCAGTGGCACATACAAGGCTGTAGTGATGCTAAAATGCGTAATATTCGCCTGTATAATTCACCTGGCGACATTAGTGCAGTGGCGACTATAGTGTTATTGACGGTAACTAAAATAATGTCTGTAATCTTTCATAAGTTTTTGTATCATGCAAAAAAATAATTGTAATATTTTTAGGCTAATTTCTAGGCCTTTTACATTAATTCTTAAACAATAAACAAATATGAGGGTAAACTATAGAACAAAATATAGTCAACCCTTAAATACAGTAAAATATAATCACATATAAGCCAGTTAATAAGATATAAGCCATAATAATAACAATAACAACAAAGTATATCCAGTAAATAAGCTATAACAATAACAACAACAACAACAAAGCAAGCCCATACATAAGATATAAGCTATAATAATAATAATAATAATAACAACAAAATATAAGCCAGTAAATAAGCTATAAAACAACAACAACAACAAAGCCCATTCATGATATACTTATAATTATTATCCATTCTTAACCGGTCTCTATCCACCGTTCCTCTGTCTCTGTTCCTTCTTCTATCCCGGTTGCTATTTTCCGTCCCCGCCTCCTATCCCTCTCCATGTCCCGACAGTCCACCCGTTCTTTGATCCTCTCATCGCGCTGCCTATCCCTCTCCTTCCTCTCATCCATCCTCCTCTCCCAGTCCCTCTTCCTCCGGTCCTCGCGTTCCTGCCATTCTTTTTCTCGCCTCTCCTGTTCCTTCTGAAGCTGTGGATAAGCAAATACAGTGTCAGGATAAGCAAATACAGTGTCAGGATAAGCAAATACAGTGTAAGGATAAGCAAATAGTGTCAGGATAAGCAAAAGGGTCAGGATAAGCAAATACAGTGTCAGGATAAGCAAATACAGTGTCAGGATAAGCAAATACAGTGTCAGGATAAGCAAATACAGTGTAAGGATAAGCAAATAGTGTCAGGATAAGCAAAGTGTCAGGATAAGCAAATACAGTGTCAGGATAAGCAAATACAGTGTCAGGATAAGCAAATACAGTGTCAGGATAAGCAAATACAGTGTCAGGATAAGCAAATACAGTGTCAGGATAAGCAAATACAGTGTCAGGATAAGCAAATACAGTGTAAGGATAAGCAAATACAGTGTCAGGATAAGCAAATACAGTGTCAGGATAAGCAAATACAGTGTAAGGATAAGCAAATACAGTGTCAGGATAAGCAAATACAGTGTCAGGATAAGCAAATACAGTGTAGGATAAGCAAATACAGTGTCAGGATAAGCAAATACAGTCAGGATAAGCAAATACAGTGTCAGGATAAGCAAATAGTGTCAGGATAAGCAATAGTGTCAGGATAAGCAAATACAGTGTCAGGATAAGCAAATACAGTGTCAGGATAAGCAAATACAGTGTCAGGATAAGCAAATACAGTGTCAGGATAAGCAAATACAGTGTCAGGATAAGCAAATACAGTGTCAGGATAAGCAAATACAGTGTCAGGATAAGCAAAAAAGTGTCAGGATAAGCAAATAGTGTCAGGATAAGCAAAAATACAGTGTCAGGATAAGCAAATACAGTGTCAGGATAAGCAAATACAGTGTCAGGATAAGCAAATACAGTGTCAGGATAAGCAAATACAGTGTCAGGATAAGCAAATAGTGTCAGGATAAGCAAATAGTGTCAGGATAAGCAAATACAGTGTCAGGATAAGCAAATACAGTGTCAGGATAAGCAAATACAGTGTCAGGATAAGCAAATACAGTGTCAGGATAAGCAAATACAGTGGATAAAGGATGAGAGATAAAGGATAAGAGAGAATTAAATTTGGATAAGAAAAAATAGTGGTTTTATAATAGTCGACAAAATAAAATAAAAATAAGTCACTAGAAATTGATCTATTTTACGCCATTTACTATATAGAAAGTCACTAGAAATTGATATATTTGATGACATAAATAAATATAAATATATATTATGACAAAATACAGTAGTTTTATAATAGAAAGTCACTTAAAACCAATATATTTCATGCCATTCATTGCTTATTTATCGTATTAAAAAAAAAAATAATTCTCACACACATATAAGTACAGGAGAACCTCGTTTAACCGGCATTTAAAACAACGGCACTAATCGACCCAGGCTTTTTTTTTTTTTTTTTTTTTTTTTTTTTTCCCCCCACTGATAAACTCTGGAACTCTCTTCCTGTTTCTATTTTTCCACTTTCCTATGACTTACATCTTTTCAAAATAAGAGTAACAAGACACCTCAAGAACTAAATTGGCTCACCCCTCTTTTTTATTTTATTCTCTTACTGTCTTCTTTATAGGGACTGCCAACTAAGCGGGCTTTGTGTTACCCATTTTTGTTGTGCCCTTGGCCGGTTCCTTGTGATGGGGGGAAAAAAAAAAAAGAAAAAAAAAAAGGGATTTTGGGCGATTCCATAAGAGTAACTCTCAAAACAACGGCAAAATGAGTTATCCGGCATGCGCTCCCCCCCCCGTGGGTGCCGGATAAACGAGGTTCTCCTGTACCATTTCTTTCACACACCCACACACACCCACCCACCCACACCCACCCACACAGACACACACACACCCCCACCCCCACACAGACACACACACGCCCACCCACCCACACACACCCACACCCACACACATACACACCCACACCCACCTTTTCCCTCATCTGCCGTTCCTTATCCTTCCTCTCTCGGCTCTTGTCTCGACTCCGTTCTTTCTGGTCATCCGGCAGCGACCTTGACCTGTCGTGACCCGAGCCCTTCTCCCTGTCCTTCCTGTGTTCCCTCCTGGCGCCTCCCTCCTCCCTGCGCTCCCTCTCCCGGCGGTCTCTCTCCTTCCGCACCTTCTTGTCTTTCTCCTCCACTTCGCCTCGGGACCTAAACGAAGCAATTTGGGGAGAACAAAGAGAGTCGTTGAGTGTTGGGTCAAAACGACACATTGTTAAAGTGGAAGTCATCGGCTAATCTGCAACAAAACATTAGTCCATTAATCTGGGCAGAAAAATTAGGTAAACAGTAATGTAAATATACTTTCCCGCTATACTGTCCTGACAAACACAAGCTTTCCCCGCTATATTGTCCTGACAAATACAAGCTTTCCCGCTATATTGTCCTGACAAATACAAGCTTTCCCGCTATACTGTCCTGACAAATACAAGCTTTCCCGCTATACTGTCCTGACAAATACAAGCTTTCCCGCTATACTGTCCTGACAAATACAAGCTTTTCCCGCTATATTGTCCTGACAAATACAAGCTTTCCCGCTATACTGTCCTGACAAATACAAGCTTTCCCCGCTATACTGTCCTGACAAATACAAGCTTTCCCGCTATACTGTCCTGACAAATACAAACTTTCCCGCTATACTGTCCTGACAAATACAAGCTTTCCCGCTATACTGTCCTGACAAATACAAGCTTTCCCGCTATACTGTCCTGACAAATACAAGCTTTCCCGCTATACTGTCCTGACAAATACAAACTTTCCCGCTATACTGTCCTGACAAATACAAGCTTTCCCGCTATACTGTCCTGACAAATACAAGCTTTCCCGCTATACTGTCCTGACAAATACAAACTTTCCCGCTATACTGTCCTGACAAATACAAGCTTTCCCGCTATACTGTCCTGACAAATACAAGCTTTCCCGCTATACTGTCCTGACAAATACAAGCTTTCCCGCTATACTGTCCTGACAAATACAAGCTTTTTCCGCTATACTGTCCTGACAAACACAAGCTTTCCCGCTATACTGTCCTGACAAATACAAGCTTTCCCGCTATACTGTACTGACAAATACAAGCTTTTTCCCGCTATACTGTCCTGACAAATACAAGCTTTCCCGCTATACTGTCCTGACAAATACAAGCTTTCCCGCTATACTGTCCTGACAAATACAAGCTTTTCCCGCTATACTGTCCTGACAAATACAAGCTTTCCCGCTATACTGTCCTGACAAATACAAGCTTTCCCGCTATACTGTCCTGACAAATACAAGCTTTCCCGCTATACTGTCCTGACAAATACAAGCTTTCCCGCTATACTGTCCTGACAAATACAAGCTTTCCCGCTATACTGTCCTGACAAATACAAGCTTTCCCGCTATACTGTCCTGACAAATACAAACTTTCCCGCTATACTGTCCTGACAAATACAAGCTTTCCCGCTATACTGTCCTGACAAATACAAGCTTTCCCGCTATACTGTCCTGACAAATACAAGCTTTCCCGCTATACTGTCCTGACAAATACAAGCTTTTTCCGCTATACTGTCCTGACAAACACAAGCTTTCCCGCTATACTGTCCTGACAAATACAAGCTTTCCCGCTATACTGTCCTGACAAAACAAGCTTTCCCCGCTATACTGTACTGACAAATACAAGCTTTCCCGCTATACTGTCCTGACAAATACAAGCTTTCCCGCTATGCTGTCCTGACAAATACAAGCTTTCCCGCTATACTGTCCTGACAAATACAAGCTTTCCCGCTATACTGTCCTGACAAATACAAGCTTTCCCGCTATACTGTACTGACAAATACAAGCTTTCCCACTATACTGTCCTGACAAATACAAGCTTTTCCCGCTATACTGTCCTGACAAATACAAGCTTTCCCGCTATACTGTCCTGACAAATACAAGCTTTCCCGCTATACTGTCCTGACAAATACAAGCTTTTCCCGCTATACTGTCCTGACAAATACAAGCTTTCCCGCTATACTGTCCTGACAAATACAAGCTTTTCCCGCTATACTGTCCTGACAAATACAAGCTTTCCCGCTATACTGTCCTGACAAATACAAGCTTTCCCGCTATACTGTCCTGACAAATACAAGCTTTTCCCGCTATACTGCCCTGACAAATACAAGCTTTCCCGCTATACTGTCCTGACAAATACAAGCTTTTCCCGCTATACTGTCCTGACAAATACAAGCTTTCCCGCTATACTGTCCTGACAAATACAAGCTTTCCCGCTATACTGTCCTGACAAATACAAGCTTTTCCCGCTATACTGTCCTGACAAATACAAGCTTTCCCGCTATACTGTCCTGACAAATACAAGCTTTCCCCGCTATACTGTCCTGACAAATACAAGCTTTCCCGCTATACTGTCCTGACAAATACAAGCTTTCCCGCTATACTGTCCTGACAAATACAAGCTTTCCCGCTATACTGTCCTGACAAATACAAGCACTATTTTCACTGTCTCCCCTGCCGTGTTCCCTTCTAAAACGTTAGTCCATTAATCTGGGTACAAAAAACAGGTAAAAATAAGTAGTGTAATGTAAACAAACCTTCCCGCTATACTGGCAAACACAGGTATTCTAATTGTCTCCCCTGCAGTGTTAACTTCTAAAATTGGTCTGTGTTAATCCCCAATGTCTTCACCCTTCACTAGTGCATGTAAAGTGATGCCTTTTATCTTCAACTAATTACTGATACAAGTTGTTAAAAGGAAACTTAAAATTTGAAGTGGCATTCTATCTTAAGTTATATCACAGATCAAAACAAAACAGGACAATTTCTGAAACTGGCAACTCACAAGAGGAGGAAAGTGACCTTCATCTAACACCAAGAGTAACTGAGGTCAGCCACGGGCGGCCTGGACCTCAAGGCCTTAACTGCGAGGCCATATGGCCATGTCAGGCCAGTGTCATACTTGCTGGCCTCTGACACCTCCCAAACACCTCATTCAATAGCCTGCCTTAGTGAGCTGGATCTGTCATCTGGCGGCCGTCTGGGACCTACACGCGGCGCTAGAATGTCGGGTCTCGGGGTGTCGGGCTGGACTTATTTTCTATTATTCCCTAGCAAACCAGCTACAATTAAGTGTTGTCATGGTCAACACAGGCTTATGCAAAATGGAAATATACGAGTTTTACATTATTCATGGCGTTATAATGAGGATTGTTGGCAAAATAGAAGCATTCGATCACAGGTGTCCCACAACATTCTACTAAATACTGTAAAGGAATGCTTCAAGGCGGGTGCATGGGTTAATATTACCTCCATGTATGCAAAGAGAAGGTAATATTAACCCATGCACCCGCCTTGAAGCATTCCTTTACAGTATTTAGTAGAATGTTGTGGGACACCTGTGATCCAATGCTTGTATTTTGCCAACAATCCTCATTATAACGCCATGAATAATGTAAAACTCGTATACGTATTTCCATTTTGCATAAGCCTGTGTTGACCATGACAACACTTAATTGTAGCTGGTTTGCTAGGGAATAATAGAAAATAAGTCCAGCCCGACACCCCGAGACCCGACATTCTAGCGCCGCGTGTAGGTCCCAGACGGCCGCCAGATGACAGATCCAGCTCACTAAGGTAGCCTATACTCTTGATCTATCCACGTCACTCCAGACACTCTGATCCACTCCTGTAACACTCCCACTTCCACTCCTGTAAAGCCACATCCACACTAGGCATTAAGTGCTGCAGGAAGTGATGCAGAACGGGTGTGTGTCCCCACTAGTGTTGGCGTGATGCGCGCACGACTTCTTAACTGAATCATAACAATGGGCAGACTTGTACCCGAGAGAACCAGATCATGATACTATAAGCCTCTCATACAAAGAAAGATCCTTGTAATAGTAATCATGATCCTTAAATAGTAAGAGAATCCTTGTCAATAATAGCAATAAGCCTTTGATAGTGAAACAGAGACGGCAGGCACGACAGCTGACGGCTAGGATGCATTACGCTGCAGAAATGCCCCGCGCTAGATTTGCCCCCACCATCACTCTCCACCACAATAGAGTTCCAGCATTATAATGTGTATCGTAATGCCTAGTGTGGATGTAGTTTAACACGCACTGCCACCCCCGTAACACTCCCTCCCTCACCACACCTCTGCTGTCACCAATACTGTCACGTAACATTTTGACTTCATCTTTCAAGCACAGACTTTGTTTCATTCAAATTTTGATTTTGATGCATTACATTTATGACAGAGGACCTCTAGAGCCTGTGTTTTGGCCTGACGTCCTGCAATCCCTACCAGTAACCGGCACACTCATTAGCTCTGGCAGCTGTGTTTTGCCCCGACAGCCTCCTAGCCTTAAAATGCCAAGGCCCCCTATCTGAGCACAGGGCAAAGATATCTAGGGTACAAGGCCCCTATCTGAGCACAGGGCAAAGATATCTAGGGTACAAGGCCCCCTATCTGAGCACAGGGCAAAGATATATAGGGTATAATGCCCCCTATCTGAGCACAGGGCAATGAGGGTACAGAGGCGCCGCCAGCAGTCTGCAGAGCTGGCTGGCCTGATCGCTCTGGGGACTCGGACATGTTCAGACACGCACACACATTTGACAACCTTTATAGAGAAGCCTCACTAGCTAGGTCGTGTTAGGTCGTGGAGAGAGACGTGTGAGGTCACCATGCGTGGATGGGGTGTGTTGTGACAGACTGCTGAGTGAACATGATGATTTATGGCTAATATGTTGGGTGACAGCTGACCTGACCAGACACTCCCACCCTACAGGTCACACAGCTGCACAGCCACAGCTGATGGTTGCCACGCTGCTCATCACAGCAAGGGACATTTGGCAAGTAATTCTTATTGAAATTCCTAATACACTCCAACTCACTATTCATATTTAACTTGAATGATCACTTTTAGATTTCCAAATGTATTAATTCACACCCAAAACAGATGTCATTTTGTGATGGGAAACATGGAGGAGGGAACCCCAGAGAAACCCCCCATGGGAAATATTCAAACTCATGAGAGGAGGGGGGCTGGGGGGGCTGGGGGCAATGATGTGAAGGGGACAGTAATGGATGGGTTGGTGGGCCGCGGTGGGTGGCCAGCCAGCGGCCCCAGCGTCCTAACAAGCCGCTACCCTTTGCCCGTGGGTACTTACGCCTCTGTTGACAGGGCAGAGTTGGTGTGGCTTCAGCTCCACACTAAGCCTGTAAACAGTGAAGCCCGCAGCCAGAAATTAATGACATTTGGCAAGGTGGTGGCATGTTACCTACTCATGTTTTGACTGTTCCATGACATGACATGACTACCTAGGATAACATTGTGCTAAGTGACAGCAAGTGCCTCTCCTTGGTTCCTGCGCCACAGGCCAGCGTGACACACACACTGAGGCACAGGGGACTAAACACTGAGGGAGACTACAACAGCAGGGTCAGGTGAATGCAAGCTGGCAACGCTGTGTGCTAAAAGCTGCTTCTTCTTGGTCAATGAAATGACACCTTGCAAAACTTGTGCCAGCCAAGTGACTTGAGAAACTGAGAGAAAGTTAACATGAAAGAACAACATGAAAGACTTGAATTGAGTCCATGATGTGATATATGGGCGTGAAAGTAAGCTTGCTATTTCACTAACAGTAGGAAAACATGAACACACAGCCTGTTTCTGACCTACTCCAAGATAGAATCAACAACACTGTCTTTAACACTAGCCATCTATACACATATGTACATACATACATACAAACATTCACTCCTCTCTCTCTCTCTCCTTGACTTAGGATCAAGTCTTGGCAAAAACAAAAACTATATTTGAGTCCAAATACTTCAAGAACAGTTACAAATGAGCCCCTTCCTCAGTGCTTGAGCACAACTACATCCATCACAATGTGCTGAAGGCCTTGTACTAGTGCTGGCAGCAGTATACCACAACACTAAAGCTTCTGATCTATTTAGTGAATGATGGAACCATGACTTCAATACAACAAGTAGAATACCAGGGCACAGGCTGCACGAGTGTACAGTGGTGCTAAAGGTTCACCCTGGGTCACGTCCTCTCTCTCTCTCTCTCTCTCTCTCTCTAACCACATCAGTTTTCCTTTTTCTTTTCCTATTTCGTCAACTTCCTCCTCACTCTCCGCCCATTATATAAACAAACTTTGCTCAGACTTTCTTTACTCTCCAACGCGTTTTCACACACACACACACACACACACACACACACACACAACAGTTTGTCCAGTACAGGAACGGTTACAGTGACAATGGCAGGACTGATTAGGTAATGACGGTGAACCATTAGCTCTTTCCATCTGTCTCACTTTCACACACACACACACACACACACACACACAGACATACGTACACACACACACAGTCGGGCAGCAGTACCTGGTTGCAATACTTTACGGTCAACCAGCAGATGGACACTCGGCCCCCCCAGCGCCACCACCACCACCACCACCACCAACAACCGCAGCACAACCACCAAGGCCGGCAGGCTCGCTAGAACGCTCAAACACATGTCATTTACCGAGGCGCTTGGAGGGGGGGGGGGGGGGGGGGGGGGGGGGGGGGGTTGTAGTAATGGTAGTACAGTAGTAAGGGGCTGACAGGACCATTTAGCTTTCCTTTGTTGTTGTTAAGGTTTGTGCATGTGGCAGATAGCTTCCTCTAGTCTCAAAGCAAATAAAACACTGAATGAATCTCCAGCAGCATTGCTTGACCCCAAAAAATATATTAAGGTGCCTTGTAAATCTGGGTCAAAACTACACATTAAACAGTCATTGACCCACTGACAGAATGATCTTGGACAGCATATTGGCTTATCCCTTCAAACCAAGAGGCAGATCTTGTTATGACATCTAGTACGCCATTACTTCATTGACAAAGCAGCACTGCCCTAAGAAAAAAAACACCCTATGCATAATATAGATCTAGGTTTGTTAAGTAAGTCAATATAATACTTTAAAAAGCCCAATTCTCCACTTGTGTTACCAGTTTCAGAAAAGCCTGCATGAGTAGTGACATTAAGACATGAGAGGAAATGGGGGTTACAAAAATACATATAAGTGATAGAAACCTCATAAAAACATGGGGTTGAGGAGGAGGAAGACGAGGAGGAGGAAGAGGAAGAGGAGGAGGCTTCAAATACCTGCTTCGCTTCCTCTTCTTAGGTCTCGATTCCCTCTCCTTCTTGCGATCCCTTCTCTTCGGCTCCGCATCATCCGAGTCCTCGATAGTAAACACCTCCTGGACAGGCTTCTTCTCTGCTGCGAGGGCTGCCACCAGGAGCTTGTGGGGGGCTGGGGGGGCTTGCTGGGGGGTCCCTGCCGTCACTGGGGGTGGGCCTGTCTCCTCATCATCGTCATCATCATCCACGTCACTCATGTAAGCCCCGAGACGCGCCTGGAGAGCTGCCTGATGGGGGAAAGGGGGGAGGGAGTGGTGGTAGACTGGAGCTCTTGGTGTAAATGATGGTGTGTTTATGTTTGTTTATGTTTACGTTTGAATAGTTACAGCATACAGGGCTTGAGCTATACTTGTGTAGTTCTGTCTCTGTATCTGCATTGATCTAGTTACAGCTAAGTATTAATTATCCGACCTTGGGGGGACCGAAGGTGGGTCGGATAATTGGAATAGTCGGATGTTGGGATATCACAGTAACCCTAAACGTAAGGACAAAATGGTATAGAACATAAAAGATGCAGCTCTTGAAGGCCGAGCCAGTGGTAGACGCGAAAGTAAAATTCATGCATAAATAAAGCCACATATCAATGTTTTCTATAAACTATAAAAACTAAGTCAAATAAATGGCCAAAACAAGACACAATGTGGTGGTGAAAAAAGTCGGTTGTTTGGACAAGTCGGATGTTTGGAGGTCGGATGTTGGGAATTTAGCTGTAGTCTGTCTCTGTATCTGCATTGATCTAGTTAATAGTAGTTATATCTATTTATCAAGTTTACCTTATATATGTATCTCGTTTCTGCTGTTGCGTACACAGTAACTTTACTATAGGTTGTAAAGTACATACCATATTTGTTCGGAGAGGGGAATGTGGAAGAAGCAAAAAGAACAATCAACAGTTTTTGGATGACCGAGAAAATAAGAAGAAAGAAAAAGAAAGAAACTAATAAGATAGAATAGGAGAAGACAACTAATTAAAGACCCAGACAGCAAGAAGAAACACGTCAGGGAGTGCCGTTGAAAAAGGCCTGACTCCCGACCCACACCTGTACTGAACCTATAATGTACTAATGTTAATAATAATCACTGCATAAAGAGTAGTAATTGTGATACATATTTCCTTCTTATTATGCCAATTAGCAAAACGAAAGGTCACAAGAGACAAAACAAGGTCAAGCGAGAGAGTAAGGTCATCCCCTCACCTTCTAAAGTGGTGGTAAGCTGGAGGAGGAGAGGAAACTAGGTCACAAGAGGGCACAAAACAAGGTCAAGCAAGAGAGTAAGGTCATCCCCTCACCTTCTAAGTGGTGGTAAGCTGGAGAAAGAGAGGAGAGGAAACTAGGTCACAAGAGGAGAGGAAACAAGGTCACAAGAGGGCACAAAACAAGGTCAAGAGAGAGAGTAAGGTCATGTCCTCACCTTCTAAGTGGTGGTAAGCTGGAGAAAGAGAGGAGAGGAAACTAGGTCACAAGAGGAGAGGAAACAAGGTCACCAGAGGGCACAAAACAAGTCAAGAGAGAGTAGGTCATGTTCTCACCTTCTAAGTGTGTAAGCTGAGAAAGAGAGGAGAGGAAACTAGTCAAAGGAGAGGAAACAAGGTCACAAGAGACAAAACAAGGTCAAGAGAGAGAGTAAGGTCATCCCCTCACCTTCTAAAGTGGTGGTAAGCTGGAGAAAGAGGAGAGGAAACTAGGTCACAAGAGGAGAGGAAACTAGGTCACAAGAGGGCACAAAACAAGGTCAAGAGAGAGAGTAAGGTCATGTTCTCACCTTCTAACCTGTTCTGGAAATTCTGGAGCAAAACAAAAGGTCACAAGAGGAGAGGAAACAAGGTCACGAGAGGGCACAAAACAAGGTCAAGAGAGGTCAGTAAGGTCATCTCCTCACCTTCTGCTTCATGAGTTCCTCCAGATTAAGGTCCTCGTCAATGTGCAGGAAGTCCGAGGAGTCCAGAGTGAATTCCTCGGCCCGCCTACTCATCTCCCGGGAGTTCTCGTCATTGCTCACGCCGATCTCCAGACTGGCCATCTCCTCCTCACTGCTCGACACTGTCACAGGCTGTTGGTTAAGGGGAGAAATAGGGAAAAACTGGTTCACAAATAGGGTGGTGAATGACTGGAATGGACTCAGTAGACAGGTAGTTAGTGCAGAGTCAATAGGGAGGTTTAAAAGGAGGCTGGGTAAGGGGATTCTTATTAGTCTTCAAGTACACACATATCTTAAGCTCCTTTATCCCCATACAGAGTCCAATATAAAGAGACACTTCAGGAATAATGCGTGGGAAAATATAAAAAAGATGTTTATCCTCAGGTAAACTTATGCTTACTTAAAGGTAAAACTTGTACCTTAACTTAACCCCTTGAGGACCAGAACGTAATTTCTATTGTAATTTGACCATCATGAGATCATTTTTAATGGATATAAGCAATGTTTTTATAGATTGACCTGTTTAGTATCCTTGTCCATTAGCTAATTTGGCATATTTTGTTACTTTTTCGTAAACTTTATGGCTGACGACAGACAATTTTATATAGCAAAGGAAAAAATCTGGGTGTGAAGGGGTTACCCACATCCTTGTCTCTTTAAATCCCTGCCACCGCCACACCCACCCTACTACTACTACTACCTCCTCTTCCTCCTCCTACTACTACTACACCTCCTTCTTCCTCCTCCTCCTACTACTACTACTACCTCCTCTTCCTCCTCCTCCTACTACTACCTCCTCTTCCTCCTCCTACTACTACTACTACCTCCTCTTCCTCCTCCTACTACTACTACCTCCTTCTTCCTCCTCCTACTACTACTACCTCCTCTTCCTCCTCCTACTACTACTACCTCCTCTTCTTCCTCCTACTACTACTACCTCCTCTTCCTCCTCCTACTACTACTACCTCCTCTTCCTCCTCCTACTACTACTACCTCCTTCTTCCTCCTCCTCAACACACAAACCCACCTGGTCTCTGCTGCCATTACGATTATCCACCACAATTTTCATGGACTCCACAATGCCATTCCCCGCCGATGACCTCAGAATCTCCACGTCCCTCCCAGTTATACTCAACCTCTTGACCTTGGGAGGCGGGGAGGGGATGTCACACACGGCTACAGGGGAGTCGGGAGGCTGTAGGGAAGACTCAAGGATGTCGTCGATGAGCTGTAGTTCCTCGTCCTCCGATTCGCCGCTGTCGCTCTCGGAATCCTTTGGGCGGTGTTTACATCGGTGCTTCTTGTGTCTCCTGGCGGGGCATCAGTAGGTGTTGTCAGTAAGTGTCATCAATAAGTGTTGTCAGTAAGTGTAGTCAATAAGTGTCATCAATAGCCAATAAGTGTCGTCAATAAGTGTCATCAATAGCCAATAAGTGTCGCCAATAAGTGTCGTCAATACCATAAGTGTCGTTAATAAGTGTCATCAATAAGTGTCATCAATAAGTGTCGTCAATAGCCAATAAGTGTCGTCAATAGCGAATAAGTGTCGTCAATAGCGAATAAGTGTCGTCATTAAGTATCATCAATAGCCAATAAGTGTCGTCATTAAGTGTCATCAATAAGTGTCATCATTAAGTGTCATCAACAATTATTTCTACTCTCTACAATTATTTATATTCTAACTCCCTATTTTTACTACTTTAACCCCTTGAGGCCCACAACGTAATTTCCATAGTAATTAGGGTACCATTAGACGATGTGTAGTGATTATAAGCAATATTTTATAGCTATGACCTGTTTAGTATCCTTGTCCACTAACTAATTTGGTATATTCAGCTATTTTTCGTAATTTTATGGCTCCACAACAGACACATTTATATAGCCAAGGAAAGATCTGGGCGTGAAGGGGTTAAAGAAGATCTGGGCGTGAAGGGGTTACAGAAGATCTGGGCGTGAAGGGGTTGTAGAAGATCTGGGCGTGAAGGGGTTATAGAAGATCTGGGCGTGAAGGGGTTAAAGAGGATTCCAACACAATTTATCCCTCGTCAACTAAAACAAGCTGCCGGCCGTGTACCTTTCCTTCCTGGAGGATGACTTGTGGCGGTGCTTGTGCTTGTGGGAGTGTCTCTTGTGCTTCTTCTTGTGCTTGTGACGGTGCTCCCGGGGACGCAGCCGCTGCCCCCCTTCCTCCCCCCCCGCCGCCACCTTCACTCCCCCCTCCTCCCCAGACAGGCTGGACAAACTGATGTCCTCTGAGCTGAAGGGAAGAAGAGGAAACACACTTAAGAACATAAGAACATAAGGAAGCTACAAGAGGCCGTGAGACCTATTACCTACATACTTATTACTACTTATTTACTTATGTTACTTACTTACAGAACTGTGGCGACATAAACACATCCTACACCCATAAGTACATCAGTTCAGTTCAGTTGTGGGTCGGGAGTCAGGCTTTTTCAACGGCACTCCCTGACGTGTTTCTTCTTGCTGTCTGGGTCTTTAATTAGTTGTCTTCTCCTATTCTATCTTATTAGTTTCTTTCTTTTTCTTTCTTCTTATTTTCTCTGGTCATCCAAAAACTGTTGATTGTTCTTTTTGCTTTTTGCTCATCAGAACATCAGAAAGTAAGGAAGCTACAAGAGGCCGTGAGACCTTTAGAAGGGGCTATCTGGAGAGTCTGTGTCATTTTGTGTCTTCATCTGTGTCATAGCATGGCTATAAATGAACAAATTACAAAAATAAAACCGTTAGTAACGGAGCTACATTAAGGTCGCCAGCTAGTGTTTATTTACTGAGTGTCCTCCCGCCGTTGTCGTCGCGCGAAAAAACGAGTACTAGTGAAATTTGAAACCGTATATACTTGCAGATACAAATATAAAACAACGCTGAAACAGGGTAGATTATACAGTCATGATATAAACTACTGTGTATCATCTTCAGTGGCACATGAAAATCAGTAGTGATGCTATAATTCGTAATACGTATATGGCGTCTGGCGACATTAGGGCAGGTGGTGACTAAAGTGTTATCTACGGTACGTAGTCTACTACTTCATTGTACCATAGTTTATATGGTACAATATTAATAATACTTCCATACTCTCTTAGCCCCCCTTCCCCCCTTGTTTTTGCACTACACCTCGCCCCCTTATGAAAAACAGGGTGATTTAGACCAAGAAGTTATTAGTGAGGACACAAACACATCAAAATATATTAGAATATAAATAAAAAGGCTTGTTTTTATAATAGCGGAAAGTTTTGAAGCCAAAAATAACCCATTTTTACCCATTTAGCGTGCATATATTGCCTCTGCTTGGGTGTTATATCATGCAATACAGCCCCACACCCTTTCTTACCCCTTACATAGCCTTGAACATTGCAAGGGAACCCGTAAATTGAAGTAAACAGCAGAAGAAAATAAGATAAATGAAGCCAGAAATACCCCAGTTTTTACCATTTAGCGTGCATATATTGCTCTGTTGCGTGTTATATCATGCAAACAGCCCTTGCAAACACAACAGCCCTTTCTTACCCTTACATAGCCTTGAATATTGCAAGGGAACCCGTAAATTGAAGTAAACAGCAGAAGAAAATAAGAATAATAAGTTAAGTAGCCAGAAAATACCCAGTTTTGTTACCTATTTATCATCAATATGTCTTGTAGATGGTAAATCATGCATACAGCCACAGCCTTCTACCCTACATACTTGAATATTGCACAGGGAGGCGTAAATTGAGGTATAAATGTAAGAATAAGAATAAATTTCCAATATGGCCGCTGTGACGTCATCATGAGGATGTCAAGATCAGAGCGCCCCTTGATCTTGACATCCAACTCGAGTCTACAACTATTCCCTTCATAATAAAAAACATCAAATAATGAGTACGACAACACGAATAAAGTAAAATAATGATAAATAGGACTCAATAAGCCTAAAAAAACAATGAAATAACGAAGAAATAGTTTAATATCCCGTATCAAAAGATGGCCGAAAAAAACCAAAATTTACCATAACAAAAATCGACTTTTTACCCAAGGCTCAATAATTTGTGAAAAAATATGGGCAAATACTATATGATGTGTGTATCATATAAACAGTAACAGATCCTCGTTCAGTGTTGAAACCATGGAGCAATACATGTTTAGTTTTTTCGATAATTTGACCCTTTTAACCACTGAGTCAGATGTATTCCTCCAGTAAACACGTGAAAAACACGTCACATAAACACATACAAACACACTGCGCCTGTAGGCATAGGTAATCACACACAAATATCCTTACAGCTCATTTAGAAGGAGGAACAAGTTAGACGTTAAAATGTAAACAATACCCGCCTAAAATAAATGAACAAAATACAGCTACCAGGCGCCTGATTAATACATAAAACGATGCGGAAATATCGAAATATATTAAAATACACCAAAATCCCCCTCCATTTGATGTAAAAAAAGAATTATCAACAAAATATCGCTAAAATCTACGGTGTTACTAAATGATTGAATCGTATTTATTTTACGAAGGCCTTAAGTATCGCAGACTCTATATGGTAGTCATAAAAAGAGCTGTGGTTTTCAATAAGGCATTACATTCCATAATCGGTCCACGAATAAAAAAGTGACTATTCGCTTTAAATACTAATTGGCACCACGTAAAATGGCGGCGAGGCAGAATTCCCTTCAGCCAATCAGCGGCCTTGCTCTGGTCTCAGCCAATCAGCGGCCTTGCTCTGGTCTCGGCCAATCAGCGTTCAGGAACCAGCTGGGCGGTGATGTTTAGTGTTTATTCCCGATATATAGACCTTATTTAATGGGAAATAAGGTGAGAGTTACTATTAAATACCTTATTTATGGCATATTAGTGACAATAGGAGTATTATTATTGATAAAAATAGGGTGGACGATAATACATTGCCGCAATATTAGCCTTTCAGCGTAATATTCTCCCTGAAATATATGACATTTGAGTTTGATGCCGGTAAATAGAATATTTTGACGTGTTTTCGCTAAGTGTCTCCCGCTGAATACTACAGAGACGTACCCAGGGTATACCTTGATGCGCTGATCCTAGGTTCGAGTCCCGCGTGCCCGAGAGTAGCTTCTATGGACCACTGTGGCCCGCGCCGTACCCGTGGCCGCGGCGGTGCGGAGCTGACGCCGTTATAGTGGACGAGAACTGCGCGTTCGCTTTTTAGGTCACACACACACTGGGGGGCTAACACCTCACTCTTATCTTAGCCTCTCTCGCTTTACCACACACACCACACCTGTCGCTACACACCTGTCGCCTGTGTATCACCGTAAATAAATGACTTGGAAGGTTCGACAATGCACTTAATATATGGCGGTTGGCGACTTTAGTGTTATCTACGGTAGTCAACTTCAACTCGGGAGCTGAGTGTACGAAACGACTATGGTTTCATATAGACTACGAAACAACTTTTTGGTGTACGAAACAACTTGTGTACGAAACAACTTGTGTACGAACTGACTAGACCCGCGACCTACTCCCAGCCTGTCAGTGCCACGAGTACAAACATAAAGCACCATCACCACAGCGCCATTACAACCACACTTCCCTGCGCCACAACAACGCCCACAACACACAACAACTACACACACACCAAAAAAACGCAATACAACCCTTACATAAACCTTAACAACGATAAAACACACAACGTAACACCTAACCAAACACTTCGCTATTTACGCCTTCATATACGCACTAATATAGTACTTAATGGACTGTTGTGTATGTTACCAGGTACACTAATGGTTCTAAGTTCTAATTATGTGTTAATAATGCGGGAAAAGCGATAACTTACTTCATAATGGTGGGAAATAAGACAGAAGGGAAGTGTGCAGGAGATGTATGGCGGTCGCTTAGCACACGAACACCAAACGTTTCTTGCTATTATTATTATCACCGTTATTTTGTGTTTTATAAAGCAATTCTTCCTATATTTACTTAGATTTGAATTCTTAATAATG
>JACEEZ010017146.1:197500-220629 GCA_016584305.1 Chionoecetes opilio
CTTCTACAACCACTACTTCCACTACTACCACTACCCCTCCGCCTACTACCACGACTACCACGCCTCCAACTACCACCACCACCACCACCACCACCACCACAACAACAACAACAACAACGCCACCCCCACCACCACCTCAGGGTGGTGGTGGGGGGGTAACTTCGGGTGGAGGACTTCGCCACCGAGGGCGAAGTCTCCCACCGAGGGCGCGAAGCAGCGGAAAATCTGGAGGGATCTGGAGGGAGACAAATCAAAGAACAGCTCCGTGCCCGCCTTCATCCCTGCCAAGCTCCCCTTCGGCCCCTTCCTCCCGGCCTCCAAGCGGCCGGAGAAGCCAGGCCAACGGTCTCCCGGTGTCCTGCGTGATCTCATCAGGAAGTACCATCCATACTTCCTGTCGGGGGAGAAGGTGACAGACGCAGAACCCACCACCGGGGATCTGATGGCCAATATGTTGACCCCGCTGGTGGGCACGTACCCGCGGCGCACCAAGGCCAAGGGTCACAATGTTCTTGGGTTCGACCACGAGAGGAGCCACACGGAGGAGCTGTACAACCAGGTGTCCGGCAGCCGCTTGCCTCCATCCCCCTCCAGGGGCGTGGACACGGCCGCGCTGCCCTCCTATCTCACCTTCCCGCTCCTGCGCCACAACAAGAACCGCAAGTCCCTCTACAGCAAGTTTCACGGGGGGTTCGCCTACCCCGGCCAGGGGCGCGACGAGTCCTTGACGCAGACGGAGGCCACGCCGGGCGACACTTCCATGGTGGAGCAAAACTGGTGATCCTCGGCTCCATGCCGGACGACGCCTTGATGCAGACCATGCGGGGCTGCACGCGCCACGTCAAGATGGAGCTGACGGGTCACTGGAGCCTCGACGAGCTCCTGACGGAGGAGACCAATCCTCTGCGCCAACTGGTGATTTACCTCAACCTGAAGAGCATCAACTACGAGGGTTACAGCCTGGTGCTGGAGCGGCTGCGTCACGTGGTGGACCATTTAGCCAAGGCGCAGGGCGGCCTCACCGTGTACAGCGTGATTCCCTCGCACCAGGACGCCATCAACACCACCCGCAGCACCGAGGTCAAGATACACCTGGTGAGCCTCACTGACATCGTGCTGGACCACTGTGCGCGCCTCTACCCGACCTGCTACCTCACCTACCAACTCGCCGACCTCACCGCGCGCCTCCGCCACACCTACCACAAGGACAGCGGCTTTGACGTGTACCGCGTGGAGGGCACCGAGGCGGCGGGCTGCTCCTCCAACGAGGTGTGCGCCACCTCGGAGCCCCCTATGGCCGCCACTCCGGGGCCCCGCCACACAGACACTCGCGATCAGCTGCGGGAGTTCGGGGAGGCGCTGTGTCGCTCCTCCTACCACGTCATGATCGAGCTCGAGGCTGATCTTCCCACCTACGACTTTGAGGACGAGAACAGGTTTTGGGAGAACGCGCGGGAGGAAAGTATTAGGTGAGCCACTCGTAACCGCCGCCTCCTCCTCCAACAGGATCACTGCTCGCCCTTCCCTTCCTTCCTCCCTTCCTGTATCAGACGCCACATAGGCCTACTTGTCACCCCCATTATAGCTACACCCTACGCAGACAGCATATTAGGCTTATTATGCTTATTTATTAGGAAAGTTGCTATAATGACGTGTTTTGTTATTAGGAAAGTTGTTATAATGACGTGTTTTGCCTGTGGTTGTTTCAGGGTGCGCGCGCAAACCGGCTTGGTGCTTCACGACATCCTGCCGCTGGAGCTCAAGAAGTACGACAAGAACCGCCCCCCCAAGTACGAGGGTCAGGCCACCATTGTGTACTTCCACGTCACCGTCCTCTCCGTGGACTCCATCAACGAGGAGTCCATGGTAAGTAAACACTCCAAGAAGCAGACAGATGAATTAGTTAATACCAAAAATAGGGCAAAAAACTTAGGAAAAAAAAAAGAGACCTAAAATAAGAGAGAAAAAAAGGCAGAAATAGTAGGATTGATAATGATGATAAAGGCAGTAACGATATATATAGCTGTCAACGAGGAGTCCACGGTAAACACACCAATAAGTCTATAGATAAATTGATAGGAAAAATAGGAGAAAAGATATACTTGAAGGCAGAAATAAGTAGGTTGATAATGATGATAATGACAATAACGATATATAGAGCTGTTAACGAAGAATCTATGGTAAACACAGCAATAAACAGATAGACTATTAAACCCCCCAGAAAAATAGGACATTACTTAAAAGATGATACAAGTAATAACAAAGTAAAGCTGGCAAATCTATAGTAATGATATAGTAGTGCTATTATATACTATCAAAGCGGAGTCTAAGGTAAATATATCGTTATGCAGATAGACTAATTAATTAAAAAACTATCCTTAATACAAATACAAGTAACCCCAAATGAAAACTTTTAAGCGACCCCTTTTTTTGAGAGACTTTTAAGAGACCTTGAAAGAGTTTAATTTACAGGAACTACCGCGGTTCGAGTCCACCAAGTTCGTCCTGGCGTGGTGGCGCTTTGTATAGTCAATAACCTTGTAGTTGGTGCTTGCAAAGTGTCTAAATAGGATCATGCTTTTTTATATTTTTTACAGGAACTACCACGTGTAGGTCTCGCGGCCTCTTGTAGCTTCCTTATTTTCTTATGTTCTTATGTTCTTATGACCCCTTTCTCTTTCTCCCAGACATACGTTGCCGACATCTTCCTGGCGCAGAGCTGGCGCGACCACCGTCTGCGTCTGCCGGAGAACATGACGGAGGAGTATCGCATCCTGGACGTCGAGTGGCTGCATAACATTTGGCGCCCAGACTGTTTTTTTAAGAACGCCAAAAAAGTGACCTTCCACGAGATGTCTGTGCCCAATCACTATCTTTGGCTCTACCATGATAAGACGCTGCTCTATATGGCTAAGTAAGTCTATGGATAAGATAAGGAAGATATATAGATAGGCTAAGTAAGTAATATTTTATGATAAGGAAATAGATAGATAGATACAAAATACTTAGAAAAAACTTTGGCTGTACAATGATAAAACGCTGCTCTATATGGCTAAATAAGTCTATGGATAAGATAAGGAAGATAAATAGATAGGCAGATAGATAGATATAGATAGATAGATAGTAAGTAATATTCTAAGATCAGAAAATGAATAGATAGACTGATGTGAAAATACTTAGAACAAACCTAAAGCTAGAAACTTCAAAAAAACCTTAAACTAGAAAAATAGCTACTTAGAAAAATATGCATGTTAGGATAAAGAACTTTGATATTTATTTATTTTATTTGTATTATTAGATAGTGGTAATTAGTAAATGAATGGATGGAGAGAAAGGAAATAGGGATAATAATAATGATAATAATAGAAATAATGATAAATACGGTAGGTAGGAAATAAGTCAATAAAAAGATAGAGAGAAGGAAATAGGGAACCTCATACGAATAAACTTTAAAAAAAAAAAAAAAAAAAAAAAAAAAAAAAAAAAAAAAAAATCTATGTTGCGATAAAGGAATATATTGACTTTTGTTCTGATTTCTGTTTTTGTGAGTTTGTTTATATGTTACTGTCTTTGTTTATTTGTTAATCTTTATTGTTTTTGTAGGCTGACTCTGGTGTTGTCCTGTGCCATGAAATTTGAGGCCTATCCCCACGACACCCAAATTTGCTCCATGATGATTGAAAGCCGTAAGTATATAGGCCTCTCTCTCTCTCTCTCTCTCTCTCTCTCTCTCTCTCTCTCTCTCTCTCTCTCTCTCTCTCTCTCTCTCTCTCTCTCTCTCCTCTCTCTCTCTCTCTCTCTCTCTCTCTCTCTTCTCTCTCTCTCTCTCTCTCTCTCTCTCTCTCTCTCTCTCTCTCTCTCTCTCTCTCTCTCTCTCTCTCTCTCTCTCTCAATATCAGGCATAGCACAGGGGCGAATTTTTCCTTGTTAAAAAAATAGCACTAAGGTGCTTGATTATATAAATAGTAATAAATGTGTGATAATAAAAATAATAGTGATAATGGTGATGATGATGATGATGATGATGATAATATGATGATGATGATTACAGTGTCCCATACGACTCACGATCTGGTCTTTAAATGGAACGAGACGGATCCCCTAGTGGTGAACCCTGACATCGAGCTGCCCCAACTGGACATATCCCGCAATAACACTGAGGATTGCACGCTGACCTACTCCACAGGTGTGTTGGGGGTGTGGGGTGTTGGGGGGAGTTGGGGTGGAGTGGAGGGTAGTAGGTGTGGGGGGTGGGGGGTGTAGTGGGTGTTGGAGGAGGTAATGGGAGGGGTTGTGTGTGGGAGGATGGGGATGAGGTGTGTTAGGAGTGGGAGTGGGTGTTGGGAGGTGAGGGTGGGGTGTGGAGTGGGGGTGGGTGGGGGTGGTAGGTGTGTGGGAGGGGGTGTAGGTATGTGGGAGGAGGGGGTGATAGAAGTGGGAGTGGGTGTGGAGTGGAGGGATGAGGTGTGTTGGGGGTGGTAGTGGGTGTTGGGGGTGAGGGTGGGGTGTGGAGTGGGGGTGGAAGGGGTGTTTGTGGGGGGGAAATAGAAGAGGGTGTGTGTGGGAGGAGGGGGATGAGGTGTGTTGGGGGTGGGAGTGGGTGTGGAGTGGGGGGGGAAGGGATGATAGGAGTGGTGGTTGGTGGTGGTGGTTATGGTGTGTTGATAGTGGTAGTGGTTGTTGTGGTGGTAGTGGTGGTGAAAATATCGTGTTTTTTTTATATATTACATTCGTTTATCAGTGATGTGGTAGGGGTGTTTGTGGAGGGGGGAGAGGGTGTGGGAGGAGGGGTGTGGGAGGGGTGTTTGTGGGGGGGGAGATAGAAGTGGGTGTGTGGGAGTGAGTGCGAGAGGGAGGTGTATGTGTATGTAACAGGAACTACCTCGTGTGGGTCTCGTGGCCTCTTGTAGCTTCCTTATTTTCTTATGTTGTTATGTGGGAGGTGTGCTGGAAGGGGAATGATGGGGTAGGTGTGTGTGAAGGGTGTGGGAGGGGTGTGGGAGGGTTGTGGGAGGGGTGTGGGAGCTATGTGTGGAGGGGGGAGGGAATGGGATGGGCGGTAGAGGGAAGCGCGTATAAGGTAAATAAACTCTGCGGTAATAGCTTGCCACGTTTAACTATCTCCACGCAGACTTTTACCCATCGCACTATCGTTATATTATTATTATTATTATTATTATTGCTATTATTATTATTGTTGTTATTGTTATTATCTTTATTATTATTATTATTATTTTTATTTAATTTTTTTATTTTTTATTATTATTATTGACATTTTAATTATTACTATCATTATTACTATCATTATGCGTATTATTATTTTATCACCTTCATTATCATCATCGTCATGCTAGAAATGTTTTTTTTTTCTTTTTATTATTGTTATCATTTTTTGGCTTCATTTTGATCTGTTATCCCTCTTTTTTTTTTTTTTTTTGTAAGTATGGCACATTCCCCTTTTTTTTTGGCATTAAATCAATCAATCAATCCCTTTTTTTTTGGCATTAAATCAATCAATCAATCCCTTTTTTTTGCATTAAATCAATCAATCAATCCCTTTTTTTTGCATTAAATCAATCAATCAATCCCTTTTTTTTGGCATTAAATCAATCAATCCCTTTTTTTTCTATTACAGTTTGATTTATTTTCTCTCTTCTTCCTTCCTTTACTTCCTTCTTCTTCTTCTTCTTCATTTTTTTTTTTATTTCTCCCTTTTTTTCTGTTAGAGTTTAGGCCCTTCACGCCCAGATCTTTCCTTTGCTATATAAAAATGTCTGTTGTGGAGCCATAAAATTACAAAAAGTCACTGAATATGCCAAATTAGTTAGTGGACAAGGATACTAAACAGGTCATAGCTATAAAACATTGCTTATAGTCACTAAAAATCGCCTAATGGTACCCAAATTACAATAGAAATTACGTTCTAGGCCTCAAGGGGTTAATTTACTCTTCTTTCCTTTCCTTAGGTAACTTCACGTGCCTGGCGGTGGTGTTCAACCTGCGGCGGCGCCTCGGTTACCACCTGTTCCACACCTACGTGCCCTCGGCCATCACGGTGGTCATGTCATGGATCTCATTCTGGATTAAACCCGAGGCAATCCCCGCCCGCGTCACCCTCGGCGTCACCTCGCTCCTCACGCTGGGTACGCACCTATACTACTACTACTACTACTACTACTACTACTACTACTACTACTACTACTACTACTACTACTACTACTACTACTACTACTACTACTACTACTATTACTACTACTACTACTACTACTACTACTACTACTACTACTACTATTACTACTACTACTAATAATAATTTTATTCTCACCCGAAGGCATACAACAAAAACAACAACATAATATATAGACGAGGGAATGAACTTATGTCGCCTCGCATATTTTTTTGACTGTTGGTTTATTAAAATAGAGAGAAAAAAGAAAGAAAAAGAAAGAAAAGAACAGCATTATTATGTAGGATACAGTAACCCCTCGAGGCCCAGAACATAATTTCCATTGTAATTTGGGTACCAATAGACGATTTTTATGAAAATAAGCAATATTTTATAGCTATGACCTGTTTAGTATCCTTGTCCACTAACTAATGTGGTATATTCAGTGACTGTTCGTAATTTTATGGCTCGACAACATACGATTTTTTTTATAGCAAAGGAAAGATCTGGGCGTGAAGGGGTTAACAGACTCATACCTTCTCCCGCATGTATCTCCCCTGTGACTCAAAACCAACAGTTCCAAATACCCTTCTTCTTCTTCTTTCTAGTGGGGAGCTCAACCCCGTTTCAGTCGCATTCAGCCTATCTCCGCTGGGTCTGAGGCTGAGATTAGCCAACTCTCTGCCCTTTACCCAAAGCCTTTTACTAGAATACTTTAACCCCTTCATGATTCTCTATGTTCCTGTACCTACTCAAACCTAAAAGAAATTCCATTATCCCATCTATGTTCCCCTCTGCCACTCTATCCCACTGATCCCCGCCTACCTACCCACAACCTTAACAGACTCATACCTTCTCCCGCATGTATCTCCCCGCAGCCACCCAGAACCAGCAGTCACAGTCGTCGCTGCCCCCCGTGTCCTACATCAAGGCGATAGATGTGTGGATGTCCTCGTGCACCGTGTTCGTCTTCGCCTCCTCTTCAATTCGGTTTCGTCAACTATTTTATGGATTCCGAGCCGCTGAGCAAAGACATGACTGGGTACTCCATCGATGACCTGACTGACCTGGACGAGAAGAAGGTAAGGTGCTTGATTCCCTTTGTGACGTGCTGTTGATTCTCTTACTCATGTGATTAGAGAAGATCAGTGCTAAGTAAGGTGTTTGATTCCCTTTGTGACGTGCTGTTGATTCTCTTACTCATGTTATTAGAGAAGATCAGTGCTAAGTAAAGTGTTTGATTCCCTTTGTGACGTGCTGTTGATTCTCTTACTCATGTTATTAGAGAAGATCAGTGCTAAGTAAGGTGCTTGATTCCCTTTGTGACGTGCTGTTGATTCTCTTACTCATGTTATTAGAGAAGATCAGTGCTAAGTAAGGTGCTTGATTCCCTTTGTGACGTGCTGTTGATTCTCTTACTCATGTTATTAGAGAAGATCAGTGCTAAGTAAGGTGCTTGATTCCCTTTGTGACGTGCTGTTGATTCTCTTATTCATGTGATTAGAGAAGATCAGTGCTAAGTAAGGTGCTTGATTCCCTTTGTGACGTGCTGTTGATTCTCTTACTCATGTTATTAGAGAAGATCAGTGCTAAGTAAGGTGCTTGATTCCCTTTGTGACGTGCTGTTGATTCTCTCATTCAACTCTTATTAGTTGATACTCTGTTTAAGAAGATAAGTTTTTTTTTTTACATCAATGCCTCCTATAGCGCGTGTAGGCAGTGACCTCCAGGGGTGGGATGGTAGGCCCTGGAGGTTCACTTGAGGGCTGTGATGGTTGGCCCTCGCTCATGGTGGTGCAGGCAGGATTGTTATAGTGACGCCTGTGATTAGAGGCTCATGCCGCCCCCCTGTGTCCTCCGATGTACTCGCAATGGAAAGTAGAGTTAATGGGCGGCATGTGGGTGTTCTTAGGTCACACGACGGTGCAGAAATATATTAAGTGGATTTATGGGTCTCACTCGGGATCGAACTCGGGTCTTCGAGTGACGCTAACCACTCTGCTACCGCCTCCCCTTCCTCCCCAAAGGTGCTTGATTCCCTCTGTGACGTATTGTTGATTCTCGTACTCATGTGATTAGCCAAGATCAGTGCTTTTACGCCATCACTAATACCACAGCGCACCGTTCTACTGCCCTTCTTACTTCCAGTGGGACGCAATCTATATCAATACTATATTCATTCACTTCCATTCACATTTTGATACGTTCGAAAACTCACCTTTTTCTCTTGCATTTACCCTAGCATTATTTATTTCCTGACTATACTTTCCTGTTATGTCTTTTTAGTCATCATTTTACCCTTGTCTACATATATCTTTCTTCTTCTTTTGTTGTTCTTCTTCCTATAGTCGGTGGACGGTCGCCTGAACGGTTACTCGCGCACCCGGAGTCGTAGCAGAAGTCGCATGCGGTCGCACAGCCCCAACATGCCTCAGTACGTGGTTCACCGCTGCACAGGCAAGGACATCGCTCTCTACATCGACAAGTTCTCCCGCTTCTTCTTCCCCTTCGCCTTCTTCGTCCTGAATGTCTCCTACTGGACCACCTACAGCACAATGTAAACACTTCTACAGCCTCGACCTTTGTTTAGCCCAAGATGAAATGACTATCAGGTTAAACTTCCTCTCTTCTTCTTCCTCAAGCTTCCTCTGACGTCTTAAATCAATCGAGGAGACAGGCAAAGCAAACAACCATGTCCTTAACAGATGAGGAGGAGGAGGAGGAGGGAATACATAAGAATAGCAGACACCAGGAAACCTATTGGTCCATAACGAGGGTATCTGTTGAACTATATACTACTGCCTATCAACTACATGTAAGAGGACAGTTGGGAAATGATACCATGTCCCTAAAGAAGATAGGAACATGGAAGCTTCGTAGTGAAGAATGATAGGATATGAAATATACTAACTACAACTACCACTACAACTAATCGATCCGGGGGACTATAATATGAATTCGCAGGGCACTATCAATACCCATTTACTTTACAGTGCGCGTCAAGTCTGTTTTTAAATGAAGTTATTGTGCTGGTTTCGACAACATTTGCTGGTAACTTGTTCCATCGATCGACAACTCTAACATTGAAATAATTTTTACGGAGATCAGTGATGCAACGTTGACCGTTTAGTTTTAAACCATTATTTCTTGTTGTCACTGGAGGAGAAAGCTCGAATAGGTTCTCTTGATTAATGACATCAAAACCTTTTAGGATCTTAAAGGTTTCTATCAAGTCCCCACGGATTCTACGATCCTTTAAGGAAAACATATTAAGTTTCCGCAGTCTCTCTTCATAAGATGAATTTCGCAGAGATGGAATTAGTTGGAGGAGGAGGAGGAGGAGGTGGAGGAGGAGGAGGAGGTGGAGGAGGAGGAGAGAGAAACTGAGAAAAAAAAATGTTTATACATAGGTGTGTGATAGTATACGTAAATGTAAGAATATGTAATTGTACTTTTACAGAGAGAGAGAGAGAGAGAGAGAGAGAGAGAGAGAGAGAGAGAGAGAGAGAGAGAGAGAGAGAGAGAGAGAGAGAGAGAGAGAGAGAGAGAGAGAGAGAGAGAGAGAGAGAGAGAGAGAGAGAGAGAGAGAGAGAGATTTGTGTCAGGTCAAAGAGAATGCAGTGATGAAATGTACTAAACTTTCATTAATCACACGTAGTTACTTTATCGATTGAGTTCATTGTGTCATTGCCTTATTAAAGAAACATTATGTCACTTATACTGGTGTTAGAGGCAGTAATGTTGATAAGATTCTCTCTCTCTCTCTCTCTCTCTCTCGCTCTCTCTCATCTCTCGATCTCTCTCTTGCTCTCTCGCTCTTCTCTCTCTCTCTACTCGTCTCTCTCTCTCTTCTCTTCAATATTTTCTTGCTTTTAAATATTCTCTCTTTCATTCTCCTCTCTGTCTCTCTTAATCATTGTTCTCTTGTCTTTCCTACTTATACTCTCGTCCTCTTCTCGTTCGTCTAAATAATTTGATATTCTCTCTTCTCTCTCTCTCTTCTCTTAAATTTTCTCTCTCTTCTCTTCTCTTAATATTTCTCTCTCTTCTCTTCTCTTAAATTTTCTCTCTCTTCTCTCTCTCTAAATATTTCTCTCTCTTCTCTTCTCTTAAATATTCTCTCTCTTCTCTTCTTTTAAATATTTCTCTCTCTTCTCTCTCTCTCTCTTCTCTTAAATATTTCTCTCTTCTTTCTCTTCTCTCTCTCTCTCTTCTCTTCTCTTAAATATTTCTCTCTCTTCTCTTCTCTTAAATATTTCTCTCTTTCTCTCTTCTCTTCTCTTAAATATTTCTCTCTCTTCTCTTCTCTTAAATATTTCTCTCTCTTCTCTTCTCTTAAATATTTCTCTCTCTTCTCTTCTCTTAAATATTTCTCTCTCTTCTCTTCTCTTAAATATTTCTCTCTCTCCTCTTAAATATTTCTCTCTCTTCTCTTCTCTTAAATATTTCTCTCTCTTCTCTTCTCTTAAATATTTCTCTCTCTTCTCTTCTCTTAAATATTTCTCTCTCTTCTCTTCTCTTAAATATTTCTCTCTCTTCTCTTCTCTTAAATATTTATCTCTCTCTCTTTCTTCTCTTCTCTTAAATATTTCTCTCTTCTCTTCTCTACAATACTTAATCCTTTAAATAAAATCCCATTATACTTCAATTCCATCTTCGTAAAATTGAAGAAAAATACAATGATAAAAAAGAAGAATAATTTCCATCCTTTCCATCACCAAGCAATTACTTTTTTCTTCTTTATACATTCGCTATGTTGAACTCACTATAAGTTGAGTCATTGTGTTACTGCGTAGTACATGTGTGTGTGTGTGTGTGTGTGTGCGTGTATGTGTGTGTGTGTGTGTGTGTGTGTGTATGTGTGTGTGCCTTTTTCTACTAATTCTAATCTCTGTAAATATACTTATTACACCAATGACCTTATTGTTGTGATTGTTAATGTGTATTTGTGTGACAATTTATAGCTCGTAGCAAACCCTCTTGTAGAAAAAAAAATAGCATAGCAAAATTATAAGGAAAAATAACGCTGAAAAATAATAAAATAATAAAAATAATTGGAATTAGAAAAAAAAACTTGGTTCTGATTGGTGGAGAGGCTAAATTACTGCCTTGTGATTGGTCCTCGTGAATCTGTGGCGTCCTGTGATTGGCTGCCGAGACCTCATAGTTACCCTTATTAAGAATCTGATTGGTGGAGAGGCTAAATTACTGCCTTGTGATTGGTCCTCGTGAATCTGTGGCGTCCTGTGATTGGCTGCCGAGACCTCATAGTTACCCTTGAAAGAATCTGATTGGTGGAGAGGCTAAATTACTGCCTTGTGATTGGTCCTCGTGAATCTGTGGCGTCCTGTGATTGGCTGCCGAGACCTCATAGTTACCCTTATTAAGAATCTGATTGGTGGAGAGGCTAAATTACTGCCTGTGATTGGTCCTCGGGAATCTGGCGTCCGTGATGGCTGCCGAGACCTCATAGTTACCCTTATTAGAATCTGATTGGTGGAGAGGCTAAATTACTGCCTTGTGATTGGTCCTCGTGAATCTGTGGCGTCCTGTGATTGGCTGCCGAGACCAAGGTAAAGAGACAGAAATACCTTGGTCTGTTTCTTTACCTTGGCCGAGACCTCATAGTTAACCTTAGGAAGAATCTCATTGGCCTACGAAGATCCACTGTCCGAAAAAAAGCAACGAATTAGACCATAAATTCGAAACCTTAACCCCTTGAGACCCAGAACGTAATTTCCATTGTAATTTGGGTACCATTAGACGATTTTTTTGTGACTATAAGCAATGTTTTATAGCTATGACCTGTTTAGTATCCATGTCCACTAGCTAATTTGGTATATTCAGTTACTTTTTGTAATTTTATGGCTAACAACAGATAATTTTATATAGCAAAGGAAAGATCTGGGCGTGAAGGGGTTAAGAGAGAGAGAGAGAGAGAGAGAGAGAGAGAGAGAGAGAGAGAGAGAGAGAGAGAGAGAGAGAGATCTGGGCGTGAAGGGGTTAAAAGACATTTCTCATATTGGTTCGTTCGACAATTCACTTTTTTTTTTTTTTGTACTTTATTTTCCTACGCCGTATGTCTAAAATTAATTGAATACATTCCTGATAGTCTGCTATAACATTATTCTTCCTACCCCCCTTCCCCTTCCCCCTTATTACTCCCCCCCCTCTCTATGTAATTTCCTCGCCCTTTTCTCCATAAACTTGCATGACATGTATATACTTATAAGCCTTAGGAGTATACTGTGTAAAGGTCAAAATGCTAAGTAAAAACATTGTATTTTGAAAGTTTTTGGTTTTTATTAAATTTTCAACACATGGTTACTTACACACACACACACACACACAGACACACACACACACACACACATTAAAACAATCAAATACTCGTGCTATTACATCTATATAAATAACTCTGCAATATATATGTATAAAAAAAGCTGGACAAATAGACACATAGATTATTACACGATAAACAGTTGTTGTACGTTCATTGTTTGTCTAATTTTAGTGATAGACCAGCGTAGAAGAGAAGGAGTGTTGTTTCAGATCTTGCCGAGGGGAGGAGAGAGGGGAGGGAGGGAGAGAAGGAGGGAGTTTAGCCTTGCAATATCTCCCCTCTCTCTCTCTCTCTCTCTTTCTGGACATGAGGAAAGAGAGGGGAGGGAGGGAGAGAAGGAGGGAGTTTAGCCTTACAATATCTCCCCTCTCTCTCTCTCTCTCTCTTAGCATGTTTTCCTCTCTCTTGTTTCCTTCAATCTCTCTCTCAGTCTCTCATTCACCATCGACATCTATCTTTTTAAACTGATCTTATCTTCTCTTACTTCTCTCCTACGTATCTCCATCTTCTTATAGCTTCTTTTTTACCTCCTTCTCCTTCTCCTTCTCTTCCTCCTTCTCTTCTCACTCCTACTCCTATTCTTATCAACTATTCGATTTTCTCGTACCAAGATTACTTCTCCTCTACGTATGTACATATATAAATCATCATTATCTGATTTGCATCTTCTTATTATCATCGTTTTTACCTCCTTCTCCTCCTTATTACCTCTCCTCCTCCTCCTCTTCCTCTTTACCTTCTCCTTACTACCTCTCCTTCTCCTCCTCCTCCTCCTCTTCCTCTCCTCCTCCTCCTCCTTCTCCTACTCTTCCTCCTTACTATCTCTCCTTCTCCTCCTTCTCCTATCACTCCTTTTCCTCTTCTTCAATCTCCAGGTATATTACGATTAAGAGTGTATGACATGATCAGGAGGAGTCTCGCCTTGTACTCTTGAGTCTCCTCTTCTCCAGCGTGTAGCCAGGGCTGATGTGGATGATGCTGTCACTGCCGTAGCCAAAAATCCTGAAGGCGGAAGAGAGAAAAGAAGGTGTTGGAGTAGGCAGATAGATATTTATTAACCCCTTGAGGCCCAGAACGTAATTTCCATTGTAATTTGGGTACCATTAGACGATTTTTAGTGACTATAAGCAATGTTTTATAGCTATGACCTGTTTAGTATCCTGTCTAACTAATTTGGTATTCAGTGACTTTTCGATTTTATGCCTAATAACAGACTGTTTATATAGCAAAGGAAAGATCTGGGGTGGTTAAGTTCAGATGAGAGAGAGAGGAGATAGAGAGAGAGAGACGAGAGAGAGAGAGAGAAGAGAGAGAGAGATGTGAGAGAGAGAGGAGAGTAGAGATGAGAGAGAGGAGAGGAGAGAGAGAGAGAGAGAGAGAGAGAGAGAGAGAGAGAGAGAGAGAGAGAGAGAGAGAGAGAGAGAAGAGAGAGAGAGAGAGAGAGAGAGGAGAGAGGAGAGAGAGAGAGAGAGAGAGAGAGAAGAGAGAGATGAAGAAAGCAAAGAAATACGATAGCAAGATAAAAATGACGAAATAAATAAATATATACCTGAGTAGCGGATTGCTCGGCCTTGGACTCTCCGATAACCTTGTGAGGGTCAGATGAAGCAGACACATAGAGGTCAGATGGGGGTCACACTTGATCCTGCCCACCTTTGTGACCTCCTGACCGTCGTTATAGTCAATCTGAAGCGTGCAGCCCCTGGTGGAGAGAGGTAGTTAGTGTGTGTTAGGTAGTTAGGGTTTTTAGATGTATGAGTGAAGTAATAACCGAACTCTACAATACTAGAAGGACAAAACACTAAGAAACACGAAATCAGGATGAAATATAGTGCAAAAACAACAAATAATATTCTAATTATAATACGATCAAGAAAAACGCTACCGTAGATAACACTGTAGTCGCCAGTCACTCGCCACTGCACTAATGTCGCCAGGCACAATATATTACGAATTTTAGCATCACTACTGATTTGTCTGTGCCACTGAAGATGATACACAGTAGTTTATACATGTATTGTGTAACTGTGTTTAGTGGCACATACACATTAGTAGTATTAGTAGTTTATATTATGTACATCACACTACATGTCTTCAGTGGCACATACAAGTCTGTAGTGATGCTAAAATTCGTAATATATTGTGCCTGGCGACATTAGTGCAGTGGCGAGTGACTGGCGACTATAGTGTTATCTACGGTAGCTTAAATCAGAACCAAGGTCATGACGCAACACCTTCTCGCCGAGTAAACAAACTTCAGCTGCTCGGCGGGAGGGAGGGAGGAGAGACACGTGTTTTAGGAGGGGACACTTACCTCACCCCATGACTCTCCCCTTCCGTCATGCGCACCACATCGCGTGACAGGCGGTTCAGGAAGTCAGCAGGCACCATGACAGACACACCAGCGGCGCCTCCTTCACACCCAGGCATCTGAAGGAGGAGAAATATAGGAGGGAGTGAGTACCATTGTTGTGTTTATTGTTGTCCGCGGTTAGGTTTTCTAGCGATTAATATTTTATTTCTACCACTATTACTGCTACTATCTCTACTACTATCTCTACTGCGACTACTTTTCCTTATTATATAGTTAGTTTATCATCTTTTAAGGTTATTACGTGTTACTACAGTTATTAGTTACGTTTATTATTATAGTTATTACGTTTATTACGATAGTTATTCGATTTTACTGTTTGTTGTTGTCCGCGGTTAGGTTTTTAGCGATTAATATTTTATTTTAATACTATTATTGCTACTACTTATTTTCCTTATTATCTAGTTAGTTTAATATCCTATAAACTTATTACGTATTACTACCACGTTATAATTATTCTTATTACAGTAATTACGTATATTAGCTACTACAGTTATTCGATTTTACTGTTTTGTCGTTTCCCGGGCTCGATTTTTTTCTCATTATTATCGTACTATTATTTCTACGACAACTTTTCCTTATTATCTAGTTAGTTCATTATCCTTTGAGTTTACTACATATTACTAGTTATTTTTATTACAGTTATTACATTATTACTACAGATATTCGATTTTACTATGTTGTTTCCTGCGATTTGGGTTTTATCGAAATTATTATTATTATTATTTTTGCTACCAATAGGCTGCTAATATTTTTTTATTTTATCATCATCCTACCTTGTTTTTAATCCTTTCATATTTCCTAATCCGTATTATTATTATTATTATCATTATTATTTTTATTTTTATTATTTTTATTATTATTATTATTATTATTATTATTATTACCATTAAGTTTCATCATCGCTAAATTTCTTTCGTATTCGAGTTAGTAGTGAAGCAAAGTGAATTAAATCAAGAATAATGCTTCTCTCTCTCTCTCTCTCTCTCTCTCTCTCTCATAATCAATCAAAGTGTACATTTATTCAGCTATCTATCTGCAGTTACTTAATTATATATAAAAAAAACTTAGTCTCAGAAAATGACCGCGCAGTCCTCGTCCATTTTTACCAAACCTTAGTTAAATAATTATGATCCAAGCAACACACACACACACACACCACACGTATACTAAATATAACCCGCCTGTTCCTGCTACACACCCGCTACTCTAAACCTGTTCTTACCGCCGTTCACCTTGCCTTACCTACCCTACTACGATACCCCCTGTCCCCCTGCCACGATAGCCCCCGCCGCCCCCCTGTATTCTGACACTCGCGGGTGTGGAGGCATTGAGTCAGTTCACATAAGAACATAAGAACATAAGGAAGCTACAAGAGGCTGTGAGACCTACACGAGGTAGTTCCTGTACCTAACACTACCTACATCCACCTTTCATCCCCATCCATGAAATTATCCAGCCTCCTTTTAAAGCTCCCTATTGACTCCCACTAACTACCTGTCTACTGAGTCCATTCCAATGATTCACCACCCTATTTGTGAACCAGTTTTTCCCTATTCTTTTTTAAATCTACGCTTTTCAGCTTGAATCCGTGACTTCTTGTTCTACCCTGGTTACTAGACGTGAGAACTTTTCATCACAGATAGCACAGATAGCGTGCGTGCCCCTTATCTTCCATCATGCACGCGTGGCTTATCACACCTGGCACTAGGGTAGCTCAGGTGATAAGAGATAAAGGTTCATAGGGCTGAATTTTAATTGTAGGATTTAATTAGGGATAAAAGGTGTCATTTCGGTTCTCAGCATCCCGATATTTTTAGGAAGAATTTATTTTTTGTGATAGGTTACGTTATGGGTTTTAATAGTGAGGTATGATTTTTTTCGGCATATTTTTTTTTCATAAAGGGGAATAATACAGTTTACGGTTGTGCTTCCCTTAATAAAAAGTGATTCTGTCAGTTATTTATCATTAGATTATTAAAATATTATAAAAAAAACGAAGAAAATAATTAGTTTGGTCGTGTTGATATATAAAAGTATGCTGAGAAATTATATTTTTTTACTAAAGTAGGGATTGAGGGGAAGGGGTTACCAAGGAAGGGGGAAGGGGTTACCAAGGAAGGGGGAAGAGGTTACCAAGGAAGGGGGAAGGGGTTACCAAGGAAGGGGTTGAGGGGAAGGGGTTACCAAGGAAGGGATTGAAGGGGAAGGGGTTACTAAGGAAGGGGTTGAGGGGGAAGGGGTTACCAAGGAAGGGGTTGAGGGGGAAGGGGTTACCAAGGAAAGGGTTGAGGGGGAAGGGGTTACCAAGGAAGGGGTTGGGTAAGGTAAATCTCTCACCTCAAGGATAATACAAGACTATAAGTATCCTTGTATCCTATCCCTTGTATCCTTATAGTATCCTTGTCTCACCTGGTAGAGGCGATTGCGAGCCTTCTTGAGGAGTCGCCAGATGTGTTTGGCGAGCAGCATGGCGGCGGTCTCATCCTCGCCAAGACGGTAGTCGTAGAAGTCTGTGGGGATCAAAGAGAAGCGTTAAGAAAAACCTCCTTATACAACTCCCTAATGACTCCGCACTAACTACCTGACGACTGAGTCCATGCCAATCATTTACCACCCTATTTGTGAACCAGTTTTTCCCTATTTCCTTTTTAAATTACGCTAAATCAATTATTTATCCCTCAAAACAAGCTTCCTATAGTCAACCTACACACTATTAACTCTCAAAAAAGTCATGAATAAAAACAAACTCACCAATGTTAACCCCTTCACGCCCACATTTTTTCCTTTGCTATAAAAAAATGTCTGTTGTCGAGCCATAACATTACGAAAAGTCACTGAATATACCAAAATGAGTTAGTGGACAAGGATACTAAACAGGTCATAGCTTTAAAATATTGCTTATAGTCACTACAAATCGTCTAATGGTACCCAAATTACAATGAAAATTACGTTCTGGGTCTCAAGGGGTTAACTCAAAAGACTAACTACCTATAATAAAGGCAATGACGGTCCTCTCAGCGGTGTGTTTGTGACCTAGACCCGTGGTACAAGTGTTAGTGTCTCCCAGGGCCCTGATAACACTGAATAAGTGACGCGTTGGCCCGCTGCTACAAACTGGTTCACAAGGTTACCCTATCGCAAGGTGGTGACGCCCGCCCGCCTGCCTGCCTGTCTGGGGTCCCGTGGTGGGCGTGACGTAACCTTGCACGCCTACAGGCAGTTGTACCACCCCGTTAAGAACATAAGGCCATACGGAAGCTACAAGAGGCCGTGAGACCTACACGTGGTAGTTCCTAGTTACTTAACACTACCTACATCCACCTTTCATCCCCATCCATAACACTGTCCAGCCTCCTTTTACTAAAACACCCTATTGACTCCACACTAACCATCTGTCTACTGAGTCCATTCCTAATCTCAACACATCGCTGACGTAGCTACTATAAACATGTACCGTCGGCGCCGAGAAGCGAGGTCATCACAGGGCTGGGTAGTCTGAGTCAAGAAGGCGCCAGTTATTATTATTTCTCTCTCTCTCTCTCTCTCTCTCTTCTCTCTCTCTCTCTCCTTAAAAATGGGAGAAAATGGCAAAGAAAAAGCAAATAAAAGATCAGACTGCATACGTTTGCTCCGGTCTTTCTGTGTGACATCTCAAAGAACACGACCACCTCTCTCTCTCTCTCTCTCTCTCTCTCTCTCTCTCTCTCTCTCTCTCTCTCTCTCTCTCTCTCTCTCTCTCTCTCTGTCTGTCTCTCCTCTCTCTCTCTCTGTTTGTCTGTCTCTCCTCTCTCTCTCTCTCTCTGTTTGTATGTCTCTTTTTCTTCTCTCTCTCTCTCTCTTTACTCTTCTCTCTCTCCTTATGTCTCTTTCTCTCTCCTCTCTCTCTCTCTCTCTCTCTCTCTCTCTCTGTCTCTCCTCTCTCTCTCTGTTTGTCTGTCTCTCCTCTCTCTCTCTCTCTGTTTGTATGTCTATTTTTCTTCTTTTTCTCTCTCTCTCTCTCTCTCTCTCTTTCTTTCTCTCTCTCTCTCTCTCTCTCTCTCTCTCTCTCTCTCTCTCTCTCTCTCTCTCTCTCAGCAAATTCTCAGATTGGTGCTAATGCGGCGGTAATGAGAGCATGGGTGTGGCAGTGGCTGGCCGGCGTCGCTCACTTGCCGCCTGCCGCTCCTCACTGATCAGATTTCTCCTCCAGCCCGAGAGTTACTTAACAGAGACACACGGTGGGGCGGATCACGTAACCTCGTCCTGTCTGGTGTTAGTATTAGCTAGTAATGCTGTGCGCTAACTGACCAGATATTAGTTAGTGCGCGGAGTCAATAGGGAGTTTTCAAAGGAGGCTAGATATAGTGTTATGGATGGGGATGAAAGGTGGATGTAGGTAGTGTTAAGTAACAGGAACTACCACGTGTAGGTCTCACGGCCTCTTGTAGCTTCCTTATTTTCTTAGGTTCTTATGTTCTCGCCCTGTCTCGTGTTAGCTAGTAATGCTGTGCGCTAACTGACATACCAAAGATACTACCGTCAACAACACTATAGTCGCCACTGCACTAATGTCGCCAGGTGTCATATATTACGAATTTTAGCATCACTACTAATGTGTATGTGCCACTAAACACAGTTACACAATACATGTATAAACTACTGTGCATGCCTCTTCAGTGGCACATACAAATCTGTAGTGATGCTAAAATTCGTGATATATGGCGTCTGGCGATATTAGTGCAGTGGCGACTATAGTTATTGACGGTGGGACCCATGGGAGTATAAAGGCTACCCTGGGTCACACACACTCACCCTGGGTCACACACACTCACCCTGGGTCACACACACTCACCCTGGGTCACACACACTCACCCTGGGTCACACACACTCACCCTGGGTCACACACACACACTCTGGGTCACACACACTCACCCTGGGTCACACACACTCACCCTGGGGGAGGATGGACAGATGGGTCTTGTAGGTATTGGGTCGCAGAATAGACAGCATGTTGCCGAGCTTTGCTTCTCCCCTTAGCTCACTCACACCACCAAGCTTCCTCCTTCACGCCTGTAGGAACGGGGCTTTCGTAGCGCGGGGCGGGGCGTTGCGGGGCGGGGTCAGACGGGGCTGTAGACACGAGTGAATCAGAGTATCGCCGTTCAGACGATAATCTTGTCGTAGTGTTTAACGTGACTCTTCAAAGGTGTTAATTGTGGTGAGGCGGATGGGTTGGGCAGAGAGGCGTTCCACGAAATTTGTGTTTTCCATAGATACACTGCTGTGGTGTTGCCGGTGGTGTGTTAAGTGTGGTGGTGCGTCCCTCCTCTGTGGTGGTGTACGGAGCTCTGAGCGGCGGTCGGGCGGCGGGCAAGTCTACACCTGTGCTGGTGATGGCTGATGCAATACCTCGCACCGGCGCCACCAATACTAGGGTGTTGTGCGTTCAGTGTCAAGGCATAGATAGAGGAGGCAATATATAGTCAACAAGCCAGGCCGTGACGTAAACATGGTGTTATCAGTGGTTGGCGTCACCTGTCACCTGGCTGCTGAATAACACTCATCTTTTCTTCCCTCGAGGATGTGGTGGCATCAATGTTGCAGCCGCGTGTTGAAGGGAAGGGCGCGGGGAGGGGGAAGGGGGGAGGGGGAGAAGGGGAAAGGGGAGGGGAAGGGGAGGGGAAAGGGGAGGGGGGGAGAGACATGCGTGCGCCACCACCTTCACCGCTGTGTTGATATCTGGAGTTGCCTTGGCACTAACGAATGGCGCGATAGTCCTGCCCTGCCCACGTTTCACCCCCCCCCCCCCCCCCCCCCGACCCACGAGAGTTGGCACTTGGCACCCTGTAGGAAGGAAGGTATACACTGGTGATGTGAATGTCGCGGAAACTTCCATCTGGTCACTCACTATAGGGCGCGGCGCCAACTAACAACAATGTTATTGATCCATTGACGCCAACCAGCCAGAACGTTCCCTACTCGCCGCACGTTAACCCTTTGAGACCCAGTGCGTAATTTCCATTGTAGTTTGGGTACCATTTGACGATTTGTAGTGACTATAAGCAATATTTTATAGATGTGACCTGTTTAGTATCCATGTCCACTAACTAATTTAGTATTAAGTAACTTTTCGTAATTTCGTAACTCTCTCTCTCTCTCTCTCTCTCTCTCTCTCTCTCTCTCTCTCTCTCTCTCTCTCTCTCTCTCTCTCTCTCTCTCTCTCTCTCTCTCTCTCTCTCTCTCTCTCTCTCTCTCTCTCTCTCTAAATTTTATAGCTCGACAACAGACGATTTTTTTCATAGCAAAGGGAAGATCTGGGCGTGAAGGCTTAATGAGGCTTATAAAATGAGGGGGCTTCATATTCGCCAACTTAACGTGCGGCGACTATGGTCATGTTTACGTTGTAGCATCGCCGGGGTCCTTGAGGACAGCCCCATCCTGCCGTGGCCTGCCGTGGCCTGCCGTGGCCTGTCCCAACCGATACCGTATCACCGTATCAGTAGGATGTCCTGAGAAATCCCGAACTGAGCTGGTTTTCCCTCCTTCCTTACAAGATATCTCTCTCTCTCTCTCTCTCTCTCTCTCTCTCTCTTCTCTCTCTCCTCTCTCTCTCTCTCTCTCTCTCTAACTACCCCCCTGGTGGCTATACTGACCCCCTCTCCCCTCCCTCCCCCCTGAAGTATTTCAATTTTTTTTACGTTGAAGGCTATTTATTATTATCAATCTGGAGGGACGTGATGGTCGGCCCTCAAGTATGATGTATGAAGTATGTATGTACAGTCTATTTTTTTTAACAAGGCAAAAAATTCCATTCTATCTTAAGGTCTCATGCTTAAAATGATGCCTGTGTTTACCTGATATATGGTTAACTATGATACTACAACTGAAATTTAGAAGAAGCGTAGTAATGATGCCTGTGTTTACCTGATACTATGGTTCACTATGATAAAATACAACTGAAATTTAGAAGAAGCGTAGTAATGATGCCTATGTTTACCTGATAATAGGGTTCATTATGATAAAATACAGCTGGAATGTAGAAGAAGTGTAGTATTCCCTTTTCCTGGCATCAAATATCAGTCAGTGAGCAGCAAGGGGGCAGAATTTTCACCTCATTAAAAAAATAGACTATAGTATGTATGTATGAAGTATGCATGCAGTGTGCAGTATGTATGTATGCAGTATGTATGTATGCAGTATGTACAGTAGTATGTATGTAGCAGTATGACGCACCGTGGCCACTTATAAGGCGCCCCGGGACCTCAAGACCCCGCCCGTGTGACTAGCTGAGCATCAATGCCTCCTTTATGAATTGCTGAAAACACGTCACATCAATATTGGCTTTATCAGCATTATTATCATTATTTTTATTGATTATTGCTACTACTCCTACTACTACCACTACTACTACTAACCACTACTACTACTACTACTACTACTCTACTACTACTACTACTACTACCACTACTACTACTACTAACATACTACTCCACTACTACTACTACTACTAACTACTACTACTAACTACTACTACTACCTACTACTACTACTACTACTACTACTACTACTACCACTACTACTACTACTACTTCATACTACTACTACTACTACTACTACACATACTACTACTACTACTACTACTACTACTACTACTACTACCACTACTACTACTACTACTACTACTACTACTACTACTACTACTACTACTACTACTACTACCACTACTACTGCTACTACTACTACTACTACTACTACTACTACTACTACTACTACTACTACTACTACTACTACTACTACTACTACTACTACTACTACTACTACTACTACTACTACTCCTCCTCTTCCTACTACTACCACTACTATTACTACCACCACCACTACTACTACTACTACTACTACTACTACTACTACAACTACTACTACCATTACTATCATTTCGCTACATAGTTTAAAGTCCTTGGCGTCGCACAAATGTACTTGCCAAGTCTAACAGAGCCATAGATAGTTTTCCTGCCGTATATGAAAGGTTAACCTTTCCTCACTTTCCTCCGTTTGGTTGTCCTTTCACGTCGAGAGAAGAGAGAGAGAGAGAGAGAGAGAGAGAGAGAGAGAGAGAGAGAGAAGAGAGAGAGAGAGAGAGAGAGAGAGAGAGAAGAGAGAGAGAGAGAGAGAGAGAACCCCATCATTAATTAACAGAGAAGGTATTAATTTGGGGAGCTTAGAGAGAGAGGAAGAGAGAGAGAAGAGAGAGAGAGAGAGAGAGAGAG
>JACEEZ010017147.1:0-24025 GCA_016584305.1 Chionoecetes opilio
CTCCCGTCTTACCCAACCCCCTACCAAAAGCGTGTTGCCCACGAAGGAACTACAACCCGCCCCGCGGGGGACTCAACTTCCAGATAGAGGGGCGTGTGGGGAATATACAGGATGCCACGCACGGCAAACACGTGGGGAGCGGAGCGTGAATATAAAGGAAGAAGAAGCGTGAGACGGAAGAGAAGGGCCCTCACCGGCCTAGAATCCCCTAGAAGGAGAGAAAGGGGGAGGAAGCATAAAGTCGACATCACCGGAAGGCTCCACCTCCCAGTGCGAAGGGGAGCGCTTGGTCCACGAGGCCGACGGCCACCGAACCCAACAATGGCAGGCAGGCCGCCAGAGTAGGTGGCACCGTCGACCACGCTTCAAGCCCCGCCACCACGACAAGGTGACTCCCCACAGCGGGGAAGAATAGGCGAGCCTTGCGGAGACACCAAGCCACGGCGAGCGCTTCGCTTTCCACAGGGGCGTATCCCGCCTCAGCAGCGGTTAAGTGACGGTTGCCACACAGTGCCAGGCGCCAGCCGGTCTTGCAGCAGAATGGTACGTCCACAGATGAACAGCGGCAGTGCTGCTGGAGGATGACAAAGCCCAGTCCCAGCTTGCTCCAGTCAGTAATAACAGCAGTGGGCCTGGTGCGATCATAGTAAGCCAGCCCGTCCTTGGCCAACTGACATATCGCGTCCTTCGCCTGCTCGAGCTTCTGCCGCAGCTGCTCGTCCCAGTACACTTTCTTGCCGGTGGGCTTCTTGAGGAGGTCGCGGAACGGCTCCATAATAGGGGCTGTTGCAAGGAAGGGCGCCAGCTGGTTCACGAATCCGTACCAAGATCTCACGTCAGTGATGGAGGGGTGTTCTGGCATGGAGAAGCTCTTTATGCAGCTAGACGATCATCTGCAGGCCTGTAGTGACCCAATCGAGGTGGAAGCCAACGAACTCGGCCTCGCGACGGCAGAACTGAAACTTCTCTGGCTTGAGAGTGATGCCCTTCCTGGCGCACAGCTCAAGGAAGTCAAACGTGTGCCAGAACGCCTCCTCGATGCAGGTATCATAGAGCAGGGTGTCGTCATACATTTGTGCTTCCGGGAGAAATCCTTGGTGGCGTCATCGAATCTCTTCGTGTATGCATCTGTTGCCGAGCAATGCCCCATGGGTGTTCTACAGTACTGATAGCGACCCCACGGGGTAATGAAGGTTGTCAGGTGCCTGCTTTCTTCATCAAGCTCGACTTGGTGGAATCCCCAGTGAGCGTCCATCACCGTCTTGTAGGAGTGTGGGGGATGTCGGACACCATGTCGAGGGCGCCGGCGTGTGGTGTGTTTCACGGCGGCCACCACGCATTTAGCTTCTGGAAGTCTACAGTCCTGCGCGGCTTGCCTGACTTTTTCGCCACCACCACCATGCGCGCACACCACTCCTGTGCCTCACCCGCGGGACTGGGCGAATCACGCCTCTTTTAACATCATCGTCGAGCTGCTGCTTAACCTCAGCCCTCCAATGCTTGGGGACCGAAGCAGGGGTGTGGCAGACGTGGGACTGCGCGCCCTCCAGTAGGTGGATGTGATGCGGCGCGCCTTCCATGACAGATAGTGGGTTCCTGTCAGTGTTGAATGTTGTCGACGAGAACTGCCTCAGCAACCATTCCTCTAGCCGCGGAACGTTCTCCTCCAGCGGCGGCAGCGGCAGCGAGGGAGGTCTGGCCGGGGGCTGCCGGGAACATCTTCGGTTATCTCCGCAGCAGCAACGGTCGGCGGTGTGTGTGGGAAGTCGCTGTGTACCAGCCCCAACTCCTTACAGGCGGTGCACGAGAGATAAAGGCGCTCCACGACTGACAAAGTGCACCTCCTGCAGTGTTGAGCGCCCTGGGAGGCTGATGTGGCAGGGCGCCGCTCCAAGGCAGGCCAGCGGTATCTTGGCCAGGTCTCTGAGGCCAGCCCGACGCTGTAACAGCGCAGGCCGAAGACCGAGCGATGCTATAAGGGCTGGGCCAGCCACACACACCTGGGCTCCCGTGTCGGCCACCGCTGTGGTGGTACACGTCTGACCACCCACCTGCGGTGCTAACTGCACCTGCAGAAGTGGCTCTGGGGCGATACCTGCGGCGCCGACGTCACACTGTTTACAGCCTTGCCAACCTCCCGCTTCCTGTAACTCTTGCACCTCCTCTTGAAGTGCCCAGGCTTCCCGCATGCATCACAGGTGGCATGCTGAGCGGGCAGGACGCTCTATCGGAGACATGCTTATACCCACACCAACGACACGACTTGTGGGTGTATGTGGAATTGTGGCGCGAAGCGGCAACCACAAGCTGGCGGGAGGCGAAGTCATCATCGCTGAGGTCATCAGGCGTGACGTCAGCGCCCGCCACCTCACATTCGCGCGAATTTTTCCCGCCGTGCATGGAGGTAGCGTCCCGCCGGGCCGCCTCAAACGAAACACAGAAGGCCCTAAGGCTCTCCACATCATCAAATGTATGGCACTGTCGAAACACTTCCTGTTTTCAGGGCTGAGTCACCTAGACCTACCATCACCTTACGCAGAGCATATACTCTGAGAGGTTACACTCGCATTGGGGACACTGGAACTCACAATCCATGGCGCGCTGGGCACACCGCACAAAGAAAGCACTGACAGGCTCACCGATGGCCTGACAAACACTGAAGAAGTCAGACCAGCGCACTGCCTGATTCGATGCACGCAACACGATCTTCCCGATGGCGTCCAGAGCGCCCTTCGTAGGCATGGCCTGCCACTGACCTGTGGTGAACTTGACGTCCAGGGCCCGCTGCAGGTCAGCAACACACAACAGGCGAATGTGGAGCACGGCTTCTTGATCCGGCCATCTTGAGAGGGGACAGCCATGCCTCCACCGACCGCCGCCACGTTCTAAAGCGCTGCCGAAGACATTTCCAGCTCACATTTCTCCGGCGTGGCCACGCAGGAGTCCTTCCTGAGGGACGCTGGCCAGCGGCAGACAACGACGCCAGGCTGGCTTGCAGTGATGCGATGGTTTCTTGTTGTGCCAGGAGAGTTGACTGAGCCTGGGTGACGAGGGACGAGGACAGTCGGCTTGCAGGCTTGGGCGTTCGCAGAGGAGTTAGACCAGGGCGCTGTGGGAACGGTATCCTACTCCTATGCGCCATGATCAAGGGGTGTCTAGATGAGAGACACACACAGGAAGCCGTAGTCTATCTTTATTGGAGCGTACAGAGCAGCACGTCTCCGTGCTTAGCGAACCCGAGTCTAACTGACCGCTGCTCCCCTATGTAGGGATGCCAGCGCTCACCATACAGTATATCCTACAAGGAGTCTACAGATTTTGAACTGATAAGATTTCGCGCAACACCGCCACGTGTTGTTTTTCTCTGACTCACGTATCGTGACGTATGAAGCGGAGAGAAGCCGTGATAAGCGGGCCCAGAGGCGAATTTTGGGAGAGAAGCCGTAAGAAGCCGCTTCTTACGGCTTCTTGCGGCTTCTCTCTCGCTTTCGTGCCTCGCCAGAACGGCTGACAGTGGTCGAGGCTCGCCCGCTCGCACTCACAGCTGATAACTGTAAACAAAACACCACACAATGACGAAAGTGTACCGTCGAATGAAAGCCATTAATAAGTTACGATAACTGACTGACGATATTGTGAATGGATCACAACACATATCCTTCACATTAATGTTTTTTTGCTCCATAAACCAAGGACTATTAATAGGGCAAGGTAAAGAGGCGGGCAACCTACGGACATCATATGGGGCTGGCTGGTCGAGTTCCACATTAGGACTTATTTTTTATTAACTGCTGCACCTATGGCAAGGGTCAGGTATAATGAGGGATTTCATTAACTGGCCATCACCTGCCCGCCAGTGCCCGGGTTTTTCCCGCTTTGGTGATTGGGCTGATTTTTGGGATGGTTTATATTTTGCTTGGAAGATAGGGGGCTGTTTTTCATTCTTGGCTAACTTTTGGCATTAAATTAATCTCTCTTCTCTCTCTCTCTCTCTCTCCTCTCTCTCTCTCTCTCCTCTCTCTCTTCTCATTCCTTTTCTCCTCTCTCTCTTCTCTCTCTCTCTCTTTCTCTCTCTCAGTTTTAATGAATTACTGTATGGGTATATGGGACTCAAAAAATACTTTTCTAAACTTTACTTTTAGCTTTTTTAAAACTGCAAAATATTTGGCAGCTGAACTTTGAAAAATTGGAGGAGCTAGAAAGAAGGATCACGTTACCCCTATCATAAAAGATTAAAGTGGTTAACATTAAAGACAGATAATTATGAAAATGTTTCGCTGTTTAAAAGGCTGTCAATGGGTTGTATCCGGAGTGGTATCTAGTTTTCCATTGTCAGGGAAAATACAGCCAGTACAACAAGGCAGCTAAAAGACCTTTATGTGCCAAGAGCCAGAACAGACTGGTGCCAGACCCATCACTGTACAAAGGCCTTAACTATGGAACAATTTGCCTTCATGCATCATTAATTATGGAAGTCTAAAACTTAAAAGTCTTGACTTACAAATTTACTTTTAATTGACCCAAATGACTATAATTTGTTTCCCATATCAATAACAGTTGCATATGTTATTAGTAGTATTTTACAGATATTTGAAGTGATTTTTAGTTCCTATTTTTTTAATGTTATATTAATTTCCTTTAATGTTTCGTTTGACTTTCTTTTTATGTATTTTTTTTTATTTGCGTGACTTTCAGAAGTTTCTTTTTTAGAAATATATTGCATAGAACATCTGTGATGGTAAGTTTGATAGTATAACCAGTTTCATGGAAATAAAGATATATTTATTTATTTATTTATTTATTTACTCCCCCTCTCACTCCTTCTCTCAGAGTCTTCTCCTTCATCTTCGGTCGGATAACACTTCATGCAACCGGCACATACATACCTGAAACATAGACTGTGTTACTATTGCAGATTAAACCCTTGCCATGAAAGGAAATAGAGACAGACAGCTTATGAGTGTTGTTCATACATGACAATAGTCATTTTCATATTTTCATCCAAAATTTTCCGATTTTTGCCATCTTTATAGATAAACAGGCTAAATATACAAGGAAATGCAAATAATATAAAAGTATGTTGTTGAAGTGTACCTTTATAGAAGTTTTATAAGGACAAGTAAACATTAATAACATAAGCAAATAATTCCAACTATGCACAAAATAAAAAATATATTTAAACCTCAGATTTTAATGCACAAAGGGCCAGTGTAATACTGATTGGTCAGATAAATTTCAAACCAAAGTAGCCAGTAAATACGATTAACATTCATATTCAACAAATACAATTTCTCATAACTAGTTTCATATTTTTTTTATTCCTATATGCAGAAACACTCTTTACCCATAACCTAATTCTACTTAATGTCACCAAACCGACTTATTAGGTATATACACTGACGCTCCTGTAGTACTTTTTCAAAGTTTAGTGTATACACTGAACCCTCGCTTTTACGGACCTTTATATAACAAATATCGGCTTCAACACTTTTTCTGCCAGTCCGGGATATGCTGCTTTTACCGAATAAGTTCATTATATGCGTTGTACGGTTCTGATTGTTTTTAATTGCCCTGTATTCGTGTAGTATTTGTGATGGCTGCATGTATGTAATTATCCGAACTTTCGTCAGATGTAACGGACAAAGTTCACGATACACGGAATTAGTCGGAAATAGGGAACTTTCACCTCATATAACGACCACAATTTGTTATATGCGAAAAGTTCGGATCACTCGGATAATTATAACCTCGCATCCTTCCCCCAAATTTGTTCGTCAAAGCGAGGGTTTTTCTGTACATCATTTACACCATTTAAATTTTATGTCCAACATAAAAAATCAAGTACACCAAAAAATAGCCCTTAATCCTTCTTTCATAAACATACTAATTTAACCAAAATATACAGAAATACCACCATATATATATATATATATATTATTATATATTATATATATATATAAATATATTATAATATTTTATATATATTTTATATATATATAATATTATATATATGGTAAATCTTAAGAACAAAGGGCTCCACCTCCTATCTTCTTATAGCCAAAAAGCTTGGGGACATGGTGGAAACCGGGGTTTTTGGGTGGGGGAGCACACACATAAGGGAAATATGGCCCCCCCAAAAAAATCCATAAAATAGGATTTCCCTAGTTCTAGACTTTATCGGGGCCATATTTCCCTTATATGTGTGCTCCCCCACCCCAAAAAAACCGGTTTCCACCATGTCCCCAAGCTTGTTGTCTATAAGAAGAAGAAGAAGAAGATAGGAGGTTGAGCCTTTATTCTAAAGATGACAAAACTCTACAGACCTAACCTAGCACCCCCCCTCGAGCCCATCGGGGTGTGCACTAACCTAAACCCAACCTGACCTAACCTAACCCTACTGGACTTAGTTTTTCTCAAGAACCTGAAATTTATATCGGCCATGTAGGCAAAGTAAGGATCGGCACTCATTAAAAACTAAACAGATGTGTTAAGGGCAGTAAGTATAACACATAGAGCCAACATTTGGGTCAGCTTACCGTGGGGCCCTTGTTCTTAAAATTTTCCCTCAACGCAAAGCTAGTCATTTCCACAATACCTATCACACCTCTACCTACACATTAATATTGTTCATGTCCGTCAACAGTAATGTCATGCATACTTAAGATATTTGCAATGTTTTGTGGTGGAATTCGGATGAGGGTTGAAGGTTTATGGTACTCTCGTCCCCGTCGGCGAGAGTTCCAACATTTTCACGTTCTCAACAAGTGTGAGAGATCTCTAAGAACCAAAATTGGAGCATAATAAATCAGCGAAAACTTTTCCCGGTCTGCTTTTGATAGCATAATTAGTAAAATTAGAAAAACAACACGTCTTGTGTTAATTTTTAAAAGACTCGAGAAAGTTATTTCACCAGACGACGTTCTCCTTATCACCATGTCATTCCATTTTAGCTCTATTAGTGGGGTTCCGAAGTTAAGCCCGATTTAAATTTAAAGTACTAAATGTACAAATTCAGGCTAATTTGTGCCCTTTCATCAGCGAAATTCAGAAAAAACTTTGCTGTCGCAGCTAGGGACTATTGTCGGCTGATAAGACATGACCCATTCTTTCACCAGTTTTAAATTTTTTCCTGTCGTGTCTTTAACCTTGTATATTCTTGTTCGTGGTCTTAAGGTATGTCCAAATAGGGTACGCCGTATAACAAAAATTCTTTTTCTAAAATTTTGGGCAGGGCCAATTTCCATGTAAAATGGAAATGTAAGACGATTTTATCTTTTTCCATTTTTGCATTTGAGCAATTCTTACTATGCAAATCGCACTTTTATATTGACACCTTATCGAATTTAAAGCTTTAAAGAGTACGCAGTGTCCGGTTTGGCCTGTTATTGCATCATGCACCAATATGAGGGCTAAAGACCCAGCGTGGTAAGTCTTCTGATCAGTTGGTTCATCAGGCACTACATCACGTGTACAGCCTTACGTTGGCCTAGAAAGTGTCCATCACGTCTTCTTAACCTGAAGAGGCATGGTCCCCCCGGTGTGGGCCCGAGCCGGAAAGAACCCGTCCCCCTGGCCTGCTCCCCACCACTGCTGCCCCAGCTCTGTCAACTGCTCACGACTCTTTCGGTGCTGAGTGTGGATAGAGAACTCCGGGAAACCCCTTACGCTGACCAGGATTCCTGGATCGATCCCCGGGCAGTGAACAGTGAATGCCGGCTCGTGCACCTGCAGGCTGCCAGGAGTCAGTTCTGCAAAGCTGGGGGCTACAAGTTTAGCTGGGTGTGAGCGAGGCTTAACACTGGTGCCCATACTCCCGCAGCCTCAGCTTTAAAATCTGGGTCACGCGAACCTGCGGCGTCCTCACTCTGACTGCCCTTTACGGAGGGGACCAATTCTGAGTGTGCGAACCTGCTCCTGTCCGCAAGTAGAAGTCACAGTGTTTGGAACTTCTTGGGCTGGACTTATCACTCTGAGCTGCGTGAGGATGTTTCTTGGGCCGTCCTCTAGTTGGTAACCTTGATGCCGTAGTAGAGTTTGAAATACACCCGCAGGCAGTACTTGAATAGGATTTTCAGGGTTCAGTTCTTTGCCAGTCAGTCATGCTTTTGGCCCCAAATTTCCGAGCGACTGGGCTGTGGGAGCCATCTGGAAAGGACACCTTGCCACACTTGATCTCCTGCAGCTCGAGGAAACCCCCCTAAAACGNATTGACGGGCCTGCCATACCTGTGGTGAATTACGCCGGGCCCGCTAAAGGTCAGAAAACACACAACAGGCGAATGTGGACCCACGGCTTCTTGAGGGCCACTTGAGGGGGACAGCCTCCTCCCCGCCCGCCGCCAGTTCTAAAGCCTCCGAAGACTTTCCCAGCTCACATTTCCCGGCGTGGCCACGAGGGTCCTTCCTGGGGCGCTGGCCAGCGGAGACACGACGCCAGGCGGGTTTTTAGGATGCGGGTTTTTCTTGTTGTGCCAGGAAGTGACGGGCCGGGTGACGAGGGCGAGGACAGTCGGCTTGCAGGGCTTGGCGGTTCGCGAGGAGTTAACCGGGGCCCTTTGGGGAAAAAAGGTTTCCCCCTACTCCTATGCCCATGATCAAGGGTGTCTAGTGAGAGACACACACGGGAAGCCGTAGCCCCATCTTTAGGGAGCGACAGAGCAGCACGTCCCTGGCTTGCAAAACCGACAAACTACGCTGCTCCCCTATTTTGGGTCCCAGCGCTCCCCCTACAGTTTCCTAAAAGGGATCTACGGTTTTTGAACTTTGTTTAAGTTTTTCGCGCAAAAACCGCCCGTTTGTTTTTCTCTGACGTCACGTATCGGACTATGAAGGGGAAAGAGAAGCCGGAAAACGGGGCCCAGGGGCAAATTTTGGTAGAGAACCCGTAAAAACCCGGCTTTTACGGCTTCTTGGGGCTTCTCCTCGCTTTCGGCCTCCCCGAACGGCTGACAGGTGGTCGAGGCTCCCCCGTCGGCACTCCCGCTGAAAATGAAAACAAAACAACCACCAATGACAAAAAAGTGTACCGTCGAATAAAAACCATTAATAAGTTACGATAACTGCTGACAAATTTTGTGAATGGACCAACACTATCCTTCTTAATGTTTTTTTTGCTCCAAAAACCAAGGCTTTAATGGGAAAGGTAAAGAGGCGGGCCCTACGGACACCCATATGGGGCTGGCTGGTCGAGTTCCACATTATGACTTATTTTTTTTATTAACTGTGCACCTGAAAGGGTCGGTATATGGGGGATTTCTTAACTGGATCCCCCTGCCCGCCAGTGCCCGGGGATTTTTCCGCTTGGTGAGGGGGCTGTTTTTTGGGAGGGTTTTATATTTTTGTTTGGGAAGATAGGGGGGCTGTTTTTCTTTTTGGCTAATTTTTGGCTTTAAATTAATTCTCTTTTCTCTCTCTCTTCTCCTCCTCTCTCTCTCTTCCTCTTTTCCTCCTCTCTCTCTCTCTCTCTTTCCTCTCTCCTCCCTTCTCTCTTCCTCTTTCTCTCTCTCTTTTTAAAATTACTGTATGGGTTATGGGACCCTAACAAATACTTTTCTAAACTTTACTTTTTGGGTTTTTAAAACGCAAAATATTGCGCTGATTTTGAAAAATTGGGGAGCTAGAAAAAAGGATCACGTTACTCCAAATCATAAAGATTAAAGGGGGAAAACAATTAAAGACAATATATTATAAAAATGTTTCGTGTTTAAAAGGGCTGTCAAGGGGTTTTTTTCCCGGAGGGGTATCTATTTTCCATTGTCGGGGAAAAAATACAGCCAGTCAACAAGGGCCGAAAAGACCTTTATGTCCCAAAGCCAGAACAATGGTGCCAGACCCATCACTGTAAAAAGGCCAACTAGGAAAAATTTTTGCCTCAGCTCATTAATTAGGAATCTACCTTATAAGTCTTGACTTACAAATTTCTTTTAATTGACCCTGTAAAACATAATTTTTTTCCCTTCAAAAAAACATTTGCATATTTTTTTTGTAGTATTTTACAGATATTTGAAGTGCTTTTTTTTTCCATTTTTTAAATTTTATTTTAATTTCCTTTAAGTTTCGTTTGCTTTCTTTTTTATTTTTTTTTTTTTGCGTGATTTTCGAATTTTTTTTTTAGTATATATTGCATAAAATTGTGATGAAAGTTTGATAGTATAACCTTTTTTCATGGAAATAAGAATATTTATTTTTTTATTTATTTATTTACTCCCCTCTCACCCCTTCTCTCAGATTTTCTTTCATTTCCCGGTCGGAAACCTTCATGAAACCGGCACATACAACCTGAAACATGACTGTTTATATTGCAGTTTAAAAACCCTTGCCATGAAAGGAAATGAGACAGACAGCTTATATGTTTGTTCAACTGAAAAAGGGCATTTTAGTTTTCATCAAAATTTTTCCAATTTTTGCCATCTTTATAATAAACAGGCAAAAAATAAAAGGAAATCAAAAATATAAAAAGTTTTGTTGAAGTGTCCCTTTTATGAAGTTTTATAAGGAAAGTAAACTTAATAACAAAAACAAATAATCCAACTAGCACTAAAAAAAAATATATTTAACCCAGTTTTTTAAATGAAAAAAAGGGCCCGTGAAATCTGATTGGTCGAAAATTGAACCAAAGTACCAGTAAATAAAAACATTCATTTTCAAAAAATTACAATTTCTCATACTAGTTTCATATTTTTTTTTCCCTATATGCAGAAACCCCTCTTGACCCATACCTAATTTCTACTTAATGTCACCAACCGAACTTATTAGGTATATCCTGACGCCCCCTGAATTTTTTCAATTTTAGTGTTACATAAACCCTCGTTTTTACGGACCTTTATATAACAATATGGTTTAAAACCCTTTTTCTCCCAGTCCGGTATATGCGTGTTTTTCCCAAAAAGTTCATTATAGCGTTGTAGGGTTTCTGATTTTTTTTTAATCCCCTGTTTCGTGTAGATTTTTGATGGCTGCTGTAGAAATTATCCGAATTTTTCTCAGATGTAACGGACAAAGTTCCGATACACGGAATTAGTCGGAAAGGGAACTTTCATCATAAAACGCCCCCAATTTTATATGGAAAGTTCGGATCATCGGAAATTAAAACCTCGCACCTTCCCCAATTTGTTCGCAAGCGGGGGTTTACTGTACATCTTTTTACACCTTTAAATTATTTCAACAAAAAATAAAGTACCCAAAAATACCCCCCTTTAAATCCTTTTTTCTAAACATACTAATTTAAACCAAAATAAAGAAATACACCATATTATATATATTTATATATAATTTTAAAATATATAAATATTTTTTAAAATTAAATTATATATATATATTTAAAATTTATTTTAATATATTGGAAAATCTTAAGAAAAAGGGCTCACCTCCATTTCTTATACCCAAAAAGTTGGGGAAATGGGGAAACCGGGGTTTTTTTGGGTGGGGGGCACACACAAAAGGGAAATAGGGCCCCCCACAAAAAAATCCAAAAACTAGGGTTTCCCCTATTCATAGACTTTAGGGGCCCCATATTTCCCTATATGTTGCTCCCCCACCCAAAACCCCGGGTTTCCCCCCTTTCCCCCAAGCTTTGTTGTCTATAAGAAGAAAAAGAAGAAAATGGGGTTTTAGCCCTTTTTTCTAAAATGACAAAATCTAAGCCTCCCGCCCCCCCCCTCGAGCCCCTGGGCTGTGCACTAACCTAACTAACCCGACCTAACCTAACCCTACTGGACTTAGTTTTTCTCAAGAACTGAAAATTTTTTAATCGGCCCTGTAGGGAAAGTAAGGATCGGCACTCATTAAAATCTAAAAACAATGTGTTAAGGGCCAGTAGTATAACACTAGAGCCAACTTTGGGTCAGCTTACCGTGGAGCCTTGTTCTTAAGATTTTCCCAACCAAGCTATCATTTTTCCCCAATACCCATCAGCACCCCCTTTCCCACACATTAAAATTGGTTTAAAGTCCGTCAAAAAATGTCAGCATCTTAAAATATTTGCAATGTTTTTTGGGGAATTTGGTGATGGTGAAGGTTTATGGTACTCTCGTCCCCCTCGGCGAGATTTTCCCAACATTTTCACGTTCTCAACAAGGTGGGAGAATCTAAGAACCAAAATTGGCAAAAGAATCAGCGAAAAAAGTTTCCGGGCTGCTTTTGATAGCTAATTTGTAAATTAGAAAAAAAACGTCTTGTGTTAATGTTAAAAGACCGAGAAGTTTTTCACCAGACGACGTTCTCCTATCCCATGTCATTCCTTTTAAGCTCTATTATGTGGTCCCAAAGTTAAGCCCGAGTTAAGTTAAGTACTAAATGTACAAATAGGGTAATTTTTCCTTTCAGCGAAATTCAGCAAAAATTTGCTGTCGCAGCTAGGGACTATTTTTCCGCGATAAAACATGATCATTTTTTTCACCTTTTTAAGTTTTTCCCGTCGTGTCATTACTTGTATATTCTTTTTCGTGGTCTTAAGGTATTCAAATAGGGGAACCGTATAACAAAAAATTCTTTTTTTCACTTTGGCAGCCAATTTCCAAAGTAAAAAGGAAATGTAAAAGATTTTATCTTTTTCCATTTTTTCATTTGACAATTCTTTCTATGCAAAATCGCACTTTTTATTGCACCCTTATCTAATGCTTTAAAAGGTACCATGTCCCGGGGGCCGTTTTATTCATAGGGCCCAAAAGAGTTAAAAGACTCCGGGACTCTTCGCGTTGGTTACGGCCACCAATGCAAGTTATTCCTAAAGTGTATCAGTTTTAGACCGAAAGGGTGTTCTTTTTCCCACCCGGAAAACCCTTTCTGGCCTCTTTCCCCAAACTCTTTCCCCCCTTTTATTTCACCTTTTCGGGGAGTTTTAAAGAACCCCGGGAATTTACGGGTTCCATTCTATTGTTCGGGAAAGGAACGGTAAAAGCCGGTCTTTCACCTGGCCGGCTCCCAAAAATGTTAATGGGGGTTAAAGTTCTTGGGGGTTTTTCGAGGTCTTAAATTTTCCCCCCACCCCCCCAGTCACTTAAAATTGGGCAGGGAACCCGTTTTTAAATTATCGCCATAAGAAAACATTTATGGGAAATTTTGCCCCCCCTTTTAAAGGTCCAGCTTTTTCCTTTTTTGGGCTGGACCATACCTTAAATGCGTAATGGCTTGGGGGCCGTCCTTAATTTTTAAACCTTGTGGTAATAGAGTTTTAAGTAATGAGGCTAACTTACAATTTTCAGGGTTTCGTTTTTGATCACCATGTTTTTTTGGGATTTTAAACCCAGGTGGGGTTTTGGGACTGGAAAGGGCATTGCCCATTTTCTTATGGGGGAAAAAAGCCCCCTTCAATAACGTAAACCCTTGGCCCCCACATTTCCAGTAACTCCCGGCAAAAAAAACCTTAACGGCTTTCTACTCGGGCCCCGCGCCAACCCGCCCATGACCAGTGGAGGCCAGTTTTGCGATTCCTGCCATTTTAGAACATCACCCCTATTTCCCTTCCTAAGGTTTATCAGTATATATGATATACCGTTATCTTCGTAACTGTTTGTTCTATAATATTATCAAATAAAAAACAGTAAAATACACTAAAGAAATGCCATTATGAGAGAGTGAAGAAATATGCATGACCTCAATACATACTTAAACTCTTCGCCATTTAATATTTTGCGAGAAAACATTTTAGATGCTAGCGATAGAAAGAAGCGGATTTTCATTAGCTTTCCATTGATATATTTCGTTTTCTGATAAATGAATTACCACCATGCCTAAATTAGCGTTAACTAAAAAAATAACATCATCAATCGTATCGGCAAGTAAAAAAGTGTTCCATGAATACAGTAGACTATGGCATATCAGTATAAATGATACACTGTTATTTTCGTGAATGTTTGTTCTATAATATTATCAAATAAAAAACTGTAAAATACACTAAAGAAATTCCATTATGAGACTCTGAAGAAATATGCATGAACTTATATTCACTTAAACTCATCGCAATTTGATATTTTGCGTGAAGACTTTTTACATGCAACATATCAATAGAAGCGGAATTTAATTAGCTTTCCATTGCTATATTTCATTTTCTGATAAATGAATTAGAACCATGCATAAATTAGCGTTAACTAAATAAATAACATCATCCATCGGGTAATTATCCCGATAGATGATGTTATTTTTTTAGTTAACGCTAATTTATGCATGGTTATGATTCATTTATCAGAAAACGAAATATAGCAATGGAAAGCTAATGAAAATCCGCTTCTTTCTATCGCTAGCATTTAAAATGTTTTCTCGAAAAATATTAAATGGCGATGAGTTCAAGTGAATATCAAGTTCATGCATATTTCTTAACTCTCTCATAAAGGCATTTCTTTATTGCATTTTACTGTTTTTTATTTGATAATATTATAGAACAAACATTTACGAAGATACCGGTATATCATATATACTGATAAACCATAGGAAGGGAAAAGGGAGTGTTGTTCGAAAATGGCAGGAATCGCAAAACTGGCCTCCACTGGAAATAGCTCAAAATGAGTAGCAAGTCCAGTATAGAGTAGTCTTTGACTCCGGTATCTCCGTGAGATCTTCACCGCCTGGCACTCCTCTGAACTCTGCGTTGTACTGCATCTCATTCACGCTGGACAGCAGACTGCACACTGGACCCGTGAAGCTAGTGTCAGATGAGGTAGGCCCGTCGATGCTGGTGATAAGGTGGCGCAGGGGCAACTCGTTTGTGTGCAACACACAATATACTCCAGAAGAGCTTGCGTCCCAGCATCTTCTCCAAATGGGCGTGAGTACCACCCTTCCACCCCGTGTTGGCCCTAGTTGAGTCACCTTGCAGTACGATCAGTGAGTCGGTGGAGTCGTATGTCACCAGCAGGTCATAGAGAGCCTGAGCCACCTTGAACGCAGGCTTCTCAGGTGGCACCGGGTCCTCTGGTACAAAGTGCCAAAGGTACCTTCCAGATGGCTCCTCTGTCACTGACACATGCTCCTCCCTGATCAACCTTGGGTGCAGTTTCCCATAGCTGTCGGGTACCATCGCCCTGGTCTTGTCCTTCCTCCCATCGTAACCCAATCCAACTATTTTGGTACCCTGGTGCTTCCCCTGGTCAAGGTCCCTGGCCGATGCCATGGCATCCTGCCTGGTCCTCCTCAGCTTGTTAGGATCGCAGACCAGGTGCGACATGTCTGGAGAGAGGTGGCCGTCAGCGCGATAAGGTCCTGGAGGAATCCAGAAGCCAATGCAGCAGCAGCAGTGGGCAGAACGTCGAACCGGATGCTTGCCAGCGCCAGGTTCCGGACTGGCATTGTGTTTCTTCTTGCAGCTGGCCTGTCCAAGTACTGCATCACAAGGGGTGCCAGGGACCCCAGCCTCTCCCTGAGCAGTCGGTCTACCAGTATGGCAGCCTCCTGTTGCTCCTGCCTCTTTCCTCTGAGTGGCAGGGTGAACGACTCCGTCCCATCCTCAGAATCCTGGTGATCTTCAGCCTGGCCCAGGAACATCTGCTCCTGCAGCTCAAGACGTCTGACCTTTTCATCTTTCTGCTTCTGCTTCTTCAGCTTAGCCTCCTCTTCCAACTGCTTTCTCTTTGCTGCTTTCACTTGTCTATGCGTCTCATTCTTGTCTACCCCTGTCATCATCATTGCACTCTCCTCCCCAACTTTGATCCTCTGGTAGTACAGCCACTCCAGGTCTAAAGTAGGGACTTTGCTGGCCAGGGGGCAGTCACACTGCACGTGTGCTCTCGCGTGATACAGCTGGGGGTTGGAGCAGTGGGATTCCTGGTCCTTGCAGAGGAAGATCGTGTGAGGGCAGGCCGTTATGTCAAACAGCCTGTCCATATTCTTCTCCACGAATTCCTTTACTGCTTTAGTTGCTCTGTCTCTCACCACTTCACTAACCTTCTTCCAAAAATTATCTATCCTTCTGGTCACGGACCGGTCAATAACAACCACTGGAGGTGCAAACTGGGCGTTTGATTTCTTCCACTGGGCAAGCACCATGGGGGTCAGATCCTTCGTAATGTCTCTTACTGGGTACCCCAGCTTGTCAACACCCTCCCGGATGCCGCTGAGTTCTTGGAGAAGGATTCCCCTCTTCATCACGCCGCGATACGTAGGCCCCTCACTCTCAGCAAACTCTCGTCCACCGCCAACAAAGGCGGCCAACTTGGATCCAGAGCTCTGTCTAGTTGCGGGCTTCGACCCACTTGGTTTACAAGGAGAAGCCATCCTGAAAAAGACGATCAAGAATTGATGATAGGTGCAAAATTAATGAAGCCGTTACTTTAGCGGAGCTAAGCTATGTTTTGCATATAAATATAAAAGTCCATTTTTGCATAGCAAGAAGTGCTCAAACCAAAGAGTTGAAGAGGACAAACCACCCTTAAATTCAATTACATAAGAAAACACCCTGCCAAATTCGAAATAATCTATATTTCACTTTTCATTGGACCTACGGCGTACCCTAATGTCCATGCTTCTGAATGTACATCTATGTGTTTACTTGTGCCTGTTACTTAATTACAGTATTCTCGCCATACTCACTGTCTAAAATCTCTGCCCGCCCCGCCAATTTGTTGTTTCTCTACGTCACGGAAACAAGCGGTAAGAACCGTGGAAACGACCCCGGGCTCTCGCTTTTTATGGCTTCCCAGCTGGCCAATCCATAAAACCGGCTTCTTAAAAGTGCCTCCCTAACAAAAACGCAAGCTGCAAAAAGCCGGCTTCTTACGGCTTCTTCACCAAAATTCCCCTTTAAAGGGGTCCAGTTTAAAATTCGCCGTATGTGATAGGGGGTTTTTCCAAGTGAAGACCTTGGCTGTAGCTCCGAACTAACCTGGATTTTCTCGAAAAAAAAACCCTCATTGGATTCCCCAAAAAACTACATGATTTAAACCATAAATTTCCCCAAACCTAACCTACGTGTGTAAGAGAAAACGCGACACACTTTCCCGAAACGGGACACTGCTGGGCGTCAGGGGGGCTGCGGGCGGGTCCCCGACCCTGGCAACATCTGAGGGTTTCCCGTGCATGATGACCCTCAGGTCTTGCCCCCTTCCGTGACAGTGTGTGATAGAAATGGTTTATAACCAATATTTTCCTCACAACTTTTCGGGGTCCTCAATCACAGCGCCAAAATCTGTGTTTGCTATAAAATACCGTTGTTCCCCCGCGACTTTCCCCGCCTGGCACTCAGTAGCCCCTGACTTTTAAAAGTCCACCCCTAAAATGTGCAAAACAGGGGAGTGTGCCCCCCGGAAATTGATGTCCATCGAAAAGATCAACTTCCATCTAGATTTTTTTCGTAATCCCCGCAAACAAACCGGAGGCCGCGGGGGGGGAAAACACAAGCGCCACAGATAAACACGGAGAAAAACGCTTTAAAGTTTTTGTACTTTCAATGCCATATCTTTTCAACCAAAAAGATATTCTTTTTGTTTTTTTCTTTATTGTAGGGCTTAAAACTCTACTGTAGGTTAGAATACGTGAGAGGGATAATCAATGCTTTTTTGAAAAGAAAAATACAATAACCGTTTTTCTGACTTGTCAGCAACTTCGCCGCAGCCTTTTAAATATTTCTCTCACGCGTGTCATTGTAACCCAAACCTTAAAAGTATTGACTCAACTTTGTTAGGGGGTATTTAAAAGGCATATATTTTCCCCAAACATCATAACAAACAGTCATGTAATCCTCGGGCGTAGAAAGCGTGACTTGAGTAGCCAGAGACAGTCACCTGCGCTCTCACTCTGGGCATCACACACGGGGCAGTTGACAATAAGTGCGCTTTGACATGATTCTAGGGGTCCCGGGATGTCAACAAAAAGAAAAAAAACTCTGAAAAAATAATAGGGCCCAAAAACTAATCCAGGCAGCAAGGCTGACCGAGCGTGCGAGGGAACCCCCAGCTGGGGTTTTCGATTTTTTGTAAATTTCATGCCTGAGAGAGCTTCTGAGAGGCCCTTGGTTATATCTATTAATTTTGGTCTCAATTTTGTCTGTTTTGTTCCAAATTTGGGGGTTTATATATATATTATTATAATATATATATTATATATATTATTAATTAAAAATAATATATTATAAAATATAAAAATATATATATATATTTAATTTTAAAATATATATATTAATGGGTATATCATCAATTTAAATTGTAAAATTAAAATTAAAATTTTTAAACCTTTTGACATGAAAAATGAAATTTAACTGTTTCCGTTTAAAAGTAATAACACAACAAAATATTTGCAACTTTATAAATTTGTTTGGGCGCTAAAAATACAGCTAAAATATATTTGATGACCATTTCGAATTATTGAATATCCAATATCAAAAGTTTCACTATAACTAAAATCATATAATAACACTGCGGTATTCCACTGCTGTATCACCACAGAATACACTGCTGTATTCCACCCCAACATACTGCCTACTGAATAACTTGTAGCAGGGGAGTCAGGAGATATCGGCAGCCTAGTATTAACTTCCCGCTGGGGCAGCCAAAAAATTTTTTTTGGGTCTGGGGGCTGATCGTGGCCGGGGTCGGTTCGCTAGGGGGCTGCCCCCCCTATTCCCCCCCCCCCCCCTAAATTAAATTTTTTCCCGAATCTACACGATTCACAGAAATGACCCAGCTGGCCTAAATATCGGAAACCCGCAAACCCGCGGAAAATTGACATCCCTGTGGTAACATCGACTCACTCCAGTGTAAAAACCCGGGACATGGTGTTGGTTTCCAAAAGGATCAGGGCTTGGGTAAAAGAGACTGAAAACTATAACGGTTTACTGACTGGTTTTTAGCACAGAGGGCTAATGGCCATGCTAGGGAGTAGTAGGCCATCAGTACATGCGCTCGGTAAACTACCCTCTTAAAACGGATTTGTAACCCTTTTTGAGAACCATTTTTTACCCATACCCTTATTGTACTGGGGAAAGGTTTTGGGGGAAATAAAAATGGGTACGTTACAAAAAAAAAAAAAACCCAGAACGCAAAATAAAACAAAACCCTTTGACTTTTTTTATTTGTGAAAAAAAAAAAGAAAAAAAATCTTAAAAATCTCTATTTATATAAAATTAAATACATAAACTATAACGCATAATTCAACCATAATATTAAAAATATACAGGGGTTTCCGCCTCTCATGCCGCTGTCACCCCCTAAATCCAAGAAAATTGTTGCCCCATTCTTCACTGCGTACATCTACAGCAAGCCTGTGCGCCTGGGGCCCTCAAAAGGGTACCTGGAACTGTCGCCGTCGGAATCTCCCCGTCGTCTCGAGTGTTCCAATTCTTGATATTACAGGACCCAATTATACATTTAATCAGTGTTACCCCGTGTTTCGCTTCAGGGATGAAATCTATCTTTACTTGTCATTAGGTTAGTTAGGTGCCTTGTCCAGGTTAGGAAAAAATTTTCCCCGGACGAGGTTCTAGTTTGTTTTTTTCGGCAGAAATCCCATGGCGACAGTTCCAAAAACCCTCAAAAGCCCGTCCACACTACCGTAATACATAAAGTCCCCCCTGCAGTGATGTCGCCAGGCGCCATTTTATTGAATTAAAAGCATCACTACTGCTGTGTCTGTGCCATAAGAAATACACATATTTATATCTGACTGTAAAAATCTACCCTTTTCAGCGTTGTTTTTATTTTTGTATCTGCAAGTAAAAGGCGTTTAAATTTTCGCTACACATTTTTTTTGGGGCGACGACGACAGCGGTACGACACTCAGTAAATAAACACTAGATGGCACTCTACTTTGGTAGCCACTTTTAGATTTTTTTTTGTAATTTGTTCATTTATAGCCTCTTGACAAGATGAAACACAAAATGCACAGACACCAGGGGAGCCCCCTTTAACTTTCCTGAAAACATGGATGTAGAAAAGTAAGTATTAACGCCACCACACCTCTGTAAAAAAAAAAAAAAGTTTTCCTGGGGATTTAACTGTTTCTACGGTAGGCTTTACGATGCGCAGCGTAAAGCGCATTACGCTGGGCTTTATCGATTTTCGTGTTGAGTGATGCTAGAGAGTGATGGGTGGGGGTGTGGGAACGAGGTGCCAGTAGGAAATGCTCTACCTTCCAATCTGCGCATTTCGCCAAAGGGCTGTGCTCTCGGTCGGCGATGCCTAGCCGCGCCTACCAACCTTAAAAATTAAAGTTTTTCTAACCTTTCCTAACCTACGGTCTGCCCAAAAGGGGGGAGAAAAAGCCTGGGGAATTGCCTCCGGGGCCTGGGGGGAGGCACGACCTGGGAACTCTTACCTCTCCCCCGCGGGAGGATGGGTAAAAGAAAAAGGAACATCGTACATCTAGCGCGCTCTATGGCATCGCTCGACACGAGAGCACAGTCCTCTGCGTTGCGCAATTGGGAAAGGGAGAAAGCATTATCCACTGGCGCCTGTTTACCACAGGGACAAATCAGCGCGGGGGGATTTCACAACTTAACCCTTTGAGGCCCAGAACGTCATTTTATTGTAATTTGGGGTAGAAAAGCTTTTTAGTGTCCACTAAAAAACTTTGGGATATTTTAGTTTCTTTTCCTGATTTCTGACTAACAACAGCGATTTTTTTTAACAAAGGAAGGTCTGGGCGGAAGGGGAGTGTTGCCAACCTAGGGACATTTCCCAAACGTAGGGACTTTTTCCCCAAACGTAGGGGCTTTCCCTAAACGTAGGGACTTTTGACAATGTTTTAAGGGGGTAGGGACGCCCAAAAACAAAAATTTTTAAGAAGTAGGGTTTTTGGGGGGGCAATCATCAACAAATTTTAAAATTTAAAATTACAAAAAAATCTAAAAAAAAAAAATGAAACTAAATTGTTTTCATTATACAATCATAAAGTCTCTCCATTTTTCCCTTTTTTTTCGATGAAAATAAAAAACCTGCTGAAGCCGTATCTCAGACGCGTTTTTATGGAGCCAATTAGGGGTAGATCGCTTTAAGGGCCCTGTCACCGGACACTTTTTTTCCCGGCATCTTTTGGTATTTTTCTACCATTTGACGCCTGTACCGGCAACTTTTGGTAGCAAACGCGAGTCCGCAGTTCGTTTTTTTGCCACCATTTTCCCATCCTTGTTTACATTGTGGGGTCCCTTTTTTTGTGGGGGTTGTTTTTCGATGGTTTTTTTGTACAGGGATTGTATTTTTAAATTTTATGGGATTATTAATAACTTACTGAAGAGTTTTGTGGACCTTGGGCCAAACTCGTGTTATTGCTTTTTTCTTGTTTTTGTGGTTTTTTGGGGTTTTTTTCGTCTTGCAGTTGCCGTGTTGTCGTCGTCTTTGGTTTTTTATTGGTTCAACCACATTGCTATTTCTCTGGCATCAAAAACCCAAGGCAAATTCCTGTTCACCATTGCAGATCGGGTAAAGCCACTCTGAGCTTAAAAGGGCGAATGCTCGTTAAAATGTCGGGGGGTATCGTAACAACGAAATTCTCAGTAACCTCTAGTTTCGTGACGGGAGGGTAAATTCGGCCCTTTATCCTGAAACAATTTTAATTTTGGGCAAGGTAACTGTGGAATTAACCATGTTGGTTTTTCCCCCATAACGGTCTTGTAACAACTTGTACTGCCCTCGCCGCTACTTGTAACGTAACGCCCCCATAAAGTCAATATTGTTAACTTGCCGACCTCGCCGAATCACCAGAGTTGCGTGTGGTTTTTTTTACTAAATTTCCTCCCGCTATTAGTCCTTGTTTCCTCCTTTACTACTATAATTCTAGTAAACCTTTACAAATTGGGAAAGTTTTTTGGGTTTAAATTTCATCTGGTGACGCTTCTTCCCCCACCTCTCAGCCCATTTGTCAGGTTGCGGGAGAGGGCTGTGGACAACTGCGCCCGGGCGTGGAGTTCATATTGGGGGGACGGTGCAAAAACCCCTGTGACAAAGGAGAAAAGTATTAGGTTCGTTCCTTGGTTTTTTCTAGTGTTTGCCCAGTTCCCTCTCTACCCCAAAAAAACTTGGGACCTGGGGGAATGCGGGATATTTTCAGGGGGGCAAATATGCGTCGCAACCACATAGTTTTTTTAGTTGGGGGGTTGAAAAAAAAATTTCCCAAAACTAGGGAAAAAATTTATTGGATTTTTTTCTGAGTCCAGAAACTTGTGAAGCGCTTCTGACGATCTTCCAGAATATGACGAAGTTCGAGAACCCCCCCAATCCCCTGCTAGGGGGTTAGGTTTGGTTATCGGGGGTCAAAACCCCCCGCTAGGGTTTGTTGGGTTTATTTTGGTTAGGCAAATTTCTCTAGATATAAGGAAATTTCCCTAGATCAGGGGGTTTAAACCCCCCAAAAAACTCTTAAATTACGTTTTTCGGCGCTAATTTGTTCCCCCCCCGAAAACCCCCGCTTCCCACAGGGCCCCAACTTGTTTGGCGGGGAATGGAGAGTATGGGCAAACACGAATTTTTTCCGGGTTCTTTATGGGAAATAATTAGACAAATGGGCACTACCCTTGTCTCCGCGGAAGGCCAACAAGTCACCATGGGACCAACAAAATTGCCACAAGCATGTCCTTTCATTTTATGAAAAATGTATCATATACCAAAACCGCTTAGGGGAGGTGCTAGTATCCGATCACCTGCAAGTGTTTTTAAAATTTCTGAATCAAATCTAAGGAACATTGAAATGCATTAAAATTTAAAAATGAATTCCTAATTGATACCGTGTCCAAATGCCATATCAACAGCTGAAGAACCTTTGCTTCCACATGGCCGCAAACAAATTAGTGGGCCATTGTATAACCGTTTCTTATAGCAACACAGGAAGTGACTTTTTACAAACTAATTTAGAACAGCAAGTTTACTACTGCTGTTCTAAAATTAAAATGTCTAAAAAAGTGATCGGAGTTAGTGGTAAAGTGATCGGACTGAGCTGCCGTACCATTAAGTCCGATCACTTTATGAAACCTCGTATAAAGCAAAAACTACATTATTCAGGAATATATATTTATATACTTTTAGAACAAAACAAAAACAAAACCTCACCTGGCTATTTAACTTAATCTACATATCTTCAGAAATTTCCTTAAAAAACAGTTCTTAGTTAAGTTAGTGCTTAGATTTTGCGTTTCCTTGGAAATTTCCTTCTCATGCCTACATTTCCTTAAAGTAATCGTCCAGACCATTTCATCATTCCTGATTTAATGCAATCAAATCATAGCCATTAACGTGTATATCAACAACACGTCGTCACTTTTTGTATCCAGTCAGCCGTTTTTAAATAATCCGCAATCAAAATCTGCAAATTCCCCGAGTTTTCAAAACGCTCTCAAGGTTTGCAGACGCTCAGGCTCAGGCTCGGTGACGTACCATCAGGGAGGCTCATCTTCCCGCGCTGATCAGAGAGGCACGTAAACACAGAGATAAATATAGTACTTGAAGATATTTGGGTGTTTCTGATAGATTTTTTTTGCTATATGCCACATGCATGCATCCTTTATGGGTGCAGCAAGACAGCTGTGCCTTTCGAGAAAAGTTTGCACACGGAAAGGAGTGGCGTGTGTAGGGTGATACACGCCTATAGTGTGTTGGCAGTTGTGTGTAGAGACGGCGCCCCCCCGTAAGACTGACTCAGTCCAACACTATACCAGACCAGGTGGCCCTGTTAGACAGGGACGTCAGGACTGGCAGCAGCGGTGGACCACCACGACTGTGAGGCTTTGCCTCTTAACAAGACCAAGTAAACCAGTTGTGGAGTGGGCGTGCCCTGTGGTGAGAGACCCTGTGTTGGTGTGGCTGTCACACTTTCTGCCTTCCCGCCCGCATATTTTCCAACTCTATGCTGTAGTTAATGCTAGTATGTGGTTTCCGAGTAATGACGTTTGACTGTAGCTCCAAAACTAACCATAGGATTTTCTCGAAAGTACCTTCATTGTGATTCCACACACACGTGGTTTAATCTTATTTACCAATCCATGTTTTGAAAGTGCCAGTCCTCCTTGAACCTAGCTCTGCTACACTGTATGCCACCTCTACTCGGGCTAAACATAGAATTCCATGCAATCTGGTCTTTTCCTCATAGTATACGCGACAGCGTCATTTTTCAGG